>PVKA01012135.1:0-58760 GCA_004027165.1 Ctenomys sociabilis | reverse complement strand
AAATAATGAATTGGTTCAGGACACTGAGGCAGCCATGACAGCACAGCTAAAGACACTCATGAGAGTGACTTTCCAGAACTGTTCCATAAAGCGGCAAGAACAATGGGATAAATGGATTTAAAGTGAGAAGGATGTTAAGAGCCTGTCAGCAGTGTAGTTGTTACCGTAATAATGGTTTAAATGGAAACATTGACTACATTCTCCCTCCACACCTCATACAGCATCGGCGCAGGCGCCAGCAGACTCCATGAAGGGCATGGGTGGGTCTCCCAAAAAGACCCCTGTGGCCCCGCAGGATAGTGCCAGCCTTTCTGAAAGCTCAATCAGCAATGTAGGAAGGTCTCCAAAATATTTTAGGTAGCTGCTGAACCCTAAGAAGGAGCCAAGGGCTGCTTCTTGGTTCCTGATCTCAAGGAATTTCTAATCCAGGGGAAGTGCGAGGTGAAGTCTGTGACCGTGCACTGGAAGAAGCAGGGTGGCAGTGGGAGTGCGGGAGCTTGTGGGGGAGAGGCGGTGGGGGCGGGATTAGGGCCTCCAGAGTAGATTGATGAAGAGGGAAGCAGTTGCCTCCTGCCTCCTCCTGCTCAAGTGGGCTTGGCTGGCTGACTTCAGCGGCCTGGCCCTGAACCTCCATTCTTTCCCCTCAAGGGTTCCAAGTGCAACGTCACCCACTTTGTGTGGCTGGGAGGCCTTAGACTCCCTTTTGGTTGGAGCCTGTTGACTCCTCCTTTTCCAAGCTGAGTTTTGCCTTCCTCGGCTGGATCTGGTCTGCCCCTGACAAGCGTTATGATGGCCCTGTGTTTCAGATCCTCCTATAGTGGAATCTGCTTAAATCCACTCCTACTCCTCCACCTAGTGCAGCCTGGAGGAAAAAGATGTTCCACAAGGGCTTGAATGACAAGGATGGCAAATGTAAGGTTTTGTGTTAAAGGCACCTCTCAGTTTCTGCCCAAGCTGGTGATTTATTACGGATCCTTTTGCTTACACTCACTTGTCCCCAGAAGAGGCTCTGCTGAAGCATTGCTTGGTGTGCCCAGGGTGTGACTGCAGAGCAAAGGTGGCCTTTCAAAGCAGCTATTGCAAGCACACTGACCACACACACCCTATCCTCTCCCTTGCACAGTTGGGGAGATAAAACACAACATTTTCTGGACTCAAAAGCAAATTACAGCAAGGAATTACTGTGAAATAACTCTGCTCCTCTCAGAACTCCTTTTTAACAGTCTGAAGCAGCACCCAGGGTGAAAGCTGGCCTGTCAAACAAGTCCATTCAAGCTTGCAATTCCGCTGTCCTCTGCCCAGCAGGCTTGTGATAAAGAGCAAGGATTAAAAAAATCTGCCAAAAATAGTGCCACTGAGAAACCCAAGCCGCAGCAGGCTTGGGAGCCAGCACCACCCGCTGCGCTGCCCTCTGCCACGGGATGGCTGCCTTTCGGGCCTGTTTCAACAGACACGGCCTGTTCCGGAGTGGGTGACCTCAGGTCTCAGCACCAAAGAGACTTGGAGAGAAAGCGCAGCAAAGAGCTGCATGCGCATATCGCTGAAGAAAGGGAAGGGAGAACAAAGTTTACATTGCAGACCTTGACGCTGCAAAGAGCATGTTGAGACAGCACCATACAGACAGGTTTGATGCAGGCCTGGGCCATGCCAGGGTTGCTAAAGCAAGGAGATTCATCCAGAAGAAATACAGTCAGCCACCTCCCTGGTGCCCGAGTTTCTCCCTCGTCTCCTCACTCTGGGACTTCAGTGCCCCTGGTGCTACTCTGGGGAGAGGAAGAAGGAGTGCCCCTCAGAAGCAAGAACTATGTAACCCAGGGGACAGGGAGGTAGATCTTCCACCTGCTGAGCCCATGAGAAGGCCACAGAGCCTGGTAGCAGGTGTCCTAGATTACAGGTGACACGTTCCTGACTTTGCAGGTTGCTCTCAAGAGGAAGAGGCGGGCTGACTTCTTAGCTCTGGGTCTCTGCTCTAGGGGACAGAAGAGGCTCCATGGGGACTGTTCTCCGAGGCAGGAGGCTTTATCTGCACTCAGGCTCAGCCTTTGCTGGTGCAGACGACATGCGCGATGCTGCAGGTGGGGACAATGTGACTACCTGACAGGTGGGCATCCTGGACCCCCGCTCCAGAGAGAAGCGTGGGGTCTCAGGAAGCTCAGCATATGAGCCCCCATTAGCACCCTTAGGAGGTGGCTGCACCCAGAGCTAGAGCCAGACTACTAGGGCTAAGTCCAGCAGCGTCCATGAAAGGAGTTTCCCAGCCTCCCTAGTGGCAGGACCCTGAGGCCAATGGGAGCTGTTTTCACACCCCCTGGGGGAGATGTGTTCTCTCCTTTCTCATTGCCCTCACTCGTTTGTCATGAGGAACAACATCTCATATAACAAACTGGATTTTAAAGTGGTTACAAACATTCACCTGGCATCTCTACAAGGAATGATCAAAGTACACAGTGAATGTTTAAGTTTAAAATATTTATTACCGAAGACATATTGCCATGAATTCACCTTCATATACTCCCCCTCCCTCCAAACACACTTCTCCGTTGCTCTTGCCCCTTTCTGAGCAGTTCTGGAAGTCCTCTCTCATGAGTGTGTTTATGAAGGGTGATCAAAACTACGGTAAATGCTGCTGACAAATGCCATCCTACCGAAAGGCAGGCTCGTGAAAGCATCACGGGGTGTCCTCACTCACTGCGCTCGCCGGATCTAGCGCTGGGAAACTGCCGGCTCTTCCCAAAAGTCAAAATGATCGTGAAAGGTGCCTATTTTGAATCAATTCAAGATATCCAGGTGCCTGCAACAGTACCACCAAAGACACTCAACAAAAAAGAAAAAAAAAAGAAAAAGGCTTTCAGAACAGCTTTGAAAAGTAGCAAGAATGATGGGATAACTGTGCTTGAAGTGGAGTGTTCGAGGGAGATTCACGGCAATGCATCTTTTACTGTGACAAATTTTTCTTTCCTTCCATTGTGCACTGTATCTTTCACCACATAGAATCTGATTTTCATTTTGCTCATGAAGATCCCAGATGAACCCCTGGAAGGGAGGAGAAGACTGCGCCAGGTGAGACGTCCAGGTTCTCAAGGAAGCCGCAGTCCTAGGGCTCTCCTTCACTCCACAGCCCCAAAGACAGCAGGAATTTCTGTTGTGATCATCACACAACTTGTTCCTTCGGTAACTGGTCCAGAGTTTCTTTTGCTTGGTGCTGAAGATCATGGGCTAATTAGAACACTCACCTGGCCACCTTCCTCCTGCTATCTGTCTGTCCTGTCACTCACAGAAGACTCCTGCAAGCAGACCTGTCCCTGGGGAGGCTTCCCCCAGGAACCTTGTCTCTGGCATCCTTAAACAGCTGTCACACCATTCTTGTTTTTCAAGAAGAAAGTCCCCAGGGCTTCACGCAGGCAGGCTTGCACTCCACCCGCAGTGCTGCTCTGTTCACCTGCGTCTCCCCCAGGAAGGGATGCCAAAGCCAGGAGCCCATGGGGGGTCCTGGCAAACTCTTGGCCCCATAGCTCATTGCCTATTGTTTTCCAGCAGGAGCACACGTCAGGACCTGCAAGGACTTCTGAGTTTCCTGCAAAGCAAACCTCTCCGGAGGTGTTGAGGCCTTTTGTGTACAGCCCAGCTTCTGGGCCCACAGGGCCACCTGCACCATGGCATGAGAGGGGCAACAGGGCCCTGTGGACCTGAGGCTGGTTCGGGAGGCAGAGATCATTCAGCACTTGGGTCTGAGCATCATTTGCCAAGCACTTCTGACTTAGCTATTACTCTGAAACAGCTGTGGGAGGTAATGAGGAACGGCATTGCTTTAGAGAATAAGGAAGCTGTGAAAATAATGTCTCACGGGGGGGGGGGGGGGTAGGTGCAGTGAGCCCCAGACCTCAGCAGTGAGCACCACCCGAGCCACATCCTCCTTCATTCCTGGTCCCCTGCTACAGGGAAGGGTTTGGAAGCATGACTTTCATCCAGTAACTCTAAAACATCAACTTGCTGTGACACAGGGCTCCTGTTGCTGCCACCTGTCCCCAGCCAGCCCCCAAAGGTAAGTGAACTGCAGTAAATCACAGATTATGTTTGCACCTGATCAGCACAGAGAGAGGAGGTCTCCTAGGCCTCATCCACCCTCAAGCTAGCTTTGAAGAAAGATGTATTTTTAAACACAAGCCTCATGGAGAGAATATTCACCCATGTGTCCCGGTAGCCTACTAATGGGGCAACTGTTGGCAGCTGGTGCCATCAGCCCCAGCTAAGAGCCATGCTCTCAATTTGTAGTTCTATTCTTATCCTGGAGACTGTGGCGAAGCTGCTGTCCCTGGAGACTGCAGGGTGCTGATGAAAGAGGCTTCGCAGGGTCCCACCTGCTTTCAACCTCAGCAGGGGCTTTCTGCAAGCTTGGGGCCTACAGTAGACAGTGTTCCTTCATTCTTCACAGAGTTTCTGCATCAGCTGCCTGGTGCTTCCAGAAGGCAGGGGAAGCCCTGCATCACCTGGGCTGAGAAGGAGTCTTAGAAATCCAGCTGCCTCTGAGTCGCTAAGAAAGCAGCTGACACACTCCCGGCCACCTTCCCTGGGCCTTCCTGCGCTGAGACAACCCACAGGGGTTCCCTCCTCTCCCTACCCTGCAAATCAAATCTGGGGTTAATTTCTCTACCTCTCCAGGGCTCTGATTAGGGCTTATTCCCTTCACTAAAGAAAACAAAGGGACCTTCCAAGTCCTAATTTGAGCAACCCGTTCATTTAATTTTCTCACGCTACCCTGCTGGATTATACTGGTGTGTCCCAAGTATTATTACTTCTACTGTTCTAAAGGAACTGTTTCTGACCCTGCAGCTGGAAGAGAGGCCTTTGTGTGCCGCTCCCCGTCCCGGCCCCCCCAGGAGCAGCCGCAGCACGGCTGTGTTTATTTGAGTTATGCAACATAAACAACTCCAAGGAGATAGGCTGTGCTGCTCTGGAGACTCAGCCTTCACTTGCCCTCTGCAGAGTGTCGCCTGGGCAGTTTCCTCTGGCATCTCAGGGAACAAAACAGCCCTGCTCTGACCCTTCTCTGAGACAGCCCTTTCCTGAGACAGTCCCACAGGGAAAGGAAAAGAGACTGATACTAATGGTGAATTCCAGGGCTTGCCTGGGCCAGGGACAGGACATGAGGTCCAGTTCTGCCCTTTCCAGCCTCTTCCCTGGAACCTCAGGGTTATCGCTGGGACGCAGAAAGCCAGTTCTGTGTCACAGATGGATTCACACCCCACTTTCCGAAATCGTGTCTGGAATGCAAAGCACATGTGACAGTGGCAAGTTGAGAAGGGGCGGTAGGCATCACACGACTTTACGATTCACATCCACTCCAACCAAACGTCTTCGAAGCCTTTTGTTGCTGAGTAGAGCAGGCTGGCTTATCCTCTGACAGCTTCTCACCACAGAGAAACACTGCATCTGCCCACCCAAAATTTGCCTTGGCACATGACATTCAAGGCACAGTTGTGTTACAATGCACTCGTAGTAAAGAACTCTCTAGGGGTGCCTCCATTACGTAGTTTATCTTAAAGCAGATAAGAAATATTTTCAGAAGAACTTTTGGCTCTAGGATTTCTTATTGCAAGATCTTATCTCTGCCTATGAAATTTCATTTTGTCTTATTCTCTCTCTCTCTCTCTCTCTCTCTCTCTGTCTGTCTGTCTGTCTGTCTGTCTGTCTCTCTCTCTCTCTCTCTCTCTCTCTCTCTCTCTCTCTCTCTCTCTCTCTCTCGGCCCCTAAACCTGCCTGCTCTCCATCTACCAAGGTTACCCTCCAACTTCGGAGTGAGAAGGATGTTCTTTGGAACTGTGAGTTTAAGGTGAAAGGACTGGAGAGGTGGTAGACAGAGGTCTGGGAGCCAAGGCCCTAGGGAAGTGATGTGAGCCAATGCACACGTGCTGCAGCAGGTTGTTTATATTGTTCAAAGCTCTAAAAACTTCTCCAACATTGCCCTACTACACGGGCAAGGGTAGGACCCAGAGCACATGAGGTGGGAAAGCAGTAAGGGTGCCCTCCTCTCTTCCCTCTGACAGCCAGGACAAATGACATCGATCACAGACTTCTCCAGAAGTGGCTTAGGCTACCATCGCTGGGTTTTCCATCATCACTAGGGACTTCAAGGCCTCCAGCCATGCTGCCAGGAGCTAGGCTTGGGGAACAAGGACACCTTCCCCACTCCTGTTGCACCAGAAGAATCTGCCTGGGCCTACAGAAGACTTGAACCTTGGACTTGTCCCAGATGACCCCGTCCTACACCACTCCTGATGTCCCGGCCCAACCCTTCCCCCATTACTGTGAAAGTTCTGAAGCAGGTCTGCAAATACACAGACTGCACACGTGTGGCCCACTCATGTGAGCAGGTGAGCAACTTCTCACCATCCTGGGTCAGCAGAAGAGGCTCCCTCCTAAGAACCACCCCCTGTGCTTAGAACAAGCTGCAATAATGCCTCTCTGGGGTGGACCTGTACACCTACTTGGAATTCTTATCATGCACAGTGTGGACAGAGCAGGTCACACTAAAAAGAGCTGGTAACACTAGGGACTTCCATCCCTGAAAACGTCTAGAAACTTGTAGCACAGATTGGTAGAGAACCCCAGAAAGGCAGCTGAAGCTAGACGGCTACGAGAGCTGCTGAGGAGCCGAAGGGGTGGTTGGGAGCTGCTGGAAACTATAGCACTAAGAGCTGGCGGCCGAGGGCGCTTGGGGCCCAGAGCTGTAATGCTAAGGGCAAGGGCCACTGGCACTCAGAGCCAGAGCTGCCAACAGAACTGTACTTGGTTAGTTCATGGTTTCCATCCCAACTGAACAAAAGAAGCCTCATCTTACTGGTGACACAGGGATGACCTTGTATGGGGCAAAAGAAAAGAACTCCGCAACCACACCTTTTCCCATTAGATTCCCAGGAAATTTGCCCCTCCTTCTCTTCCCTCCCTCCCCCACCAAAAATAACGAACTAATAACAGGGTGACAAAAGAAATTGGAAACCTTTATATGAACATAGAATTCAAGATCTCTCCCTTCAAATAGGCAGAGCTCCAGTGTCTTCTTGTTTCTTCAAGCCTTTTAGAGCTCTGCATGTTTTCCAAGAGCAGCAGCAGCTTGCAGCTCTCGTGTACTCTAATTTGCCACCTCCCTGGCATTACTCTCCAGTCTCCCTCTGCACGTCTCCTTCAAGGGCAGACTTCCTTGCCCCTCAGCCTTCCATTGCTTTACAGGCAGCAACAGTTTGTCTGGAGTGTCTCTTCTCTCTATGCATATGCATGTGTGCATGTGTGCATGTGTGTGTGTGTGTGTGTGTGTGTGTGTATGTGTGTGTGTTGGGGAGACAGTGTTATGAGGGACAGAGCCTAGAGGCAATCTGTACAGCCTTGGCTTTCTCACACATGTTTCAGATGTGTGGGGTGTGATTGTAAACAGCATCTTCAGAGCAGGCCTCCCCGCCTGTGTCCTGTTCCTGCCACTCCAGGGGTTCCAGTAATAGGGCGTAAAGCAAACAAAGAAAAACAGTAATCTGGTGTTCCAATTGCATTTTTTGTTTTTAGAAAATGTTAATGATAGGTTATTTGATTACCCTAGGTTTGGCTCTGCTTGCTCTTTATTAAGCACATCTGGTATTTAGTAACAATGTAAGTAGCAGGAGTTTTTTGGCGCTTGAAAATAAGCTCATCCAATGTTGCTGTGCAGTTTGGAAACTCGTCAGTGGGGCCAGCCAAACTTGGGGAGATACAAGACTTTTTCTGCAAGCTGGGAAGCTGGCCAGAACAGCTAAAAAATGTGAATTGGCTAAGAACTGCTGCCACGCAAACACTTCTGGAAATTTCTGTGCTTGGGCCTGCCAAATCCATTATGCACAACATGAATTACAAGAGTTCCTATCTCTCCAAGCAGTTGCTTTTTGAGCTTAATTCTCCTATGTGCTTTATGAAATACACACACACATTCTAAATGAGAAAAACACCCAGAGAATCAACTACCATATTGTGTGTGTGTGTGTGTGTGTGTGTGTGTGTCTTTTTCCATTTAGATTGCCAAGCTCACCACTTTTCCTGAATTGGGAGGAATGGCCTCAAACCTTGGTTTGAATTACATTAAATCTAATGTGTGGGAGCCAACGATGCTTCCTGGAAATTCTAGAAAGGAAGGATGTCTCGCATCATGGAGACAGCCTAATATCTACTACATAGGGAAAACAGTTAAGTACAACAAAAGGGCTCAGCGGGGGAGAACATGCCCACGCTGTTTGTGGCGTGTCTGTTCCCTGGGATTTGTACTTAGACTAGAGAGTCACCCCGCGAGCCAAGGTGCCTCTCTGGGGCTGAGAAGCCAGGCTGCTTGCAGGCACATTCTCCAGGGCACTCGGCTCCTGCCTCCCGATCCCCCCCTCCCCCCGCACAGCTCCTCAGACTGCCAGCTCTGCAGGCAACTTCCCAATTGTAGGGTGGGCCCCAGAGGGCATGCCACGCAGGCCAAGGGAAAAAGCAAGCAGCAGAAGCAGCCAGCCCTCGGGGCAGCAGGTCCTGCCCCTGCTCTCTCCTCACTGGGCTCAGCAATGTTTCATCATGTAGTTCTGATTCCAGAGGGAGACGGACCTTCTCTTGTGATTCAGATGTTCAGGATTACTCATGCTCTGCCCAGGACTGTTTGCGGGCCTGCAGCTCCACGCCTCTTCTCCAGAAGCCCTGGAATAACATTATTCACAAGGCACAGCTGATAGCCAGGATGAGATAATCACATAAGCACACCATGAGCAAGAGCGAATAGAGATCCTTCCCACTGGGTGGCATGCTGCCTGGACTCAGACTCTCTGTGGTGTCTCTGGGTCATTTCTCCATCGCACCTGCCCTTTGGTCTTTGGAGAGCTTTTTTATCTTAGGTAATCATGTCTCTTAGTAAATCAAAACTCTGAGATGTGTTCAGACTAAGAGCTAATGGTTCCAGTTGTGACATCGTGCTTAGCCATTGAGACAGTGCCTCAGTTTCCCCTGTTAGGAGAAAGACTGTGTGTGCACGTCACCCTTCTCCCATGATGTGATAAGCCCCACAGACACAGATGGAGGTCATGGGATTTGGCATCCACTTTTGGCTTGGACCCTTGTACCTTTGTGTCCTCTGAACTGGGACAGGAACACCTCCCACACAGCACAGTCATGAAGGACAAGATGTCATGACAGTTACGCAATTGATTTGCAAGCTGTAAAGCATGTGCAAGAGTGGGTTGTTACTTTCCAGTCCAAATTGTAGATGAAATTTATCAAATTAGCATGCACATGATGTAGCCACTCTGCATGGAAGCAGCTTGCATAATGCAATCTGGGGGTTCACTGGGGTGGGCAGAGAGGGCCAAGTGCCGCTTCTTGAAGTATATAGGCTGACCTCTTGCAGCATAATCCTTAAAGTATTGTGATTCTTCCTCCCTCCCTCTCTCTCTTTCTCTCTCTCTCTTCTTTCAGTGCTCACTAGGGAGCCAGCACTCACTGTGAATGTGCAATCGACTGCACTGTCCTACGAACAGAGTTGAGGTAACCATTGCTCACTACATTTCCTTTCCCACAATGACCTGTCTCCCAGAACTGGAGTTCACACTAAGCAGTTAAACAGGTTTCAGCATTTGAGGGGTTGAGGGGAGCAGGGCCCCAAGAAAGCACTCAGCCTCATTCCGTTTCACTCACATCATGTCTGTCCTGTTCTTGGCTTGAATTCGGAGCACAGGACACACTTTCTGTTTCCTCTCCTTGTGCTCCTGGACTTTTGTATGGAGGTGGAGGAAGCTCAGAGTCAGGAGAGTCTGCCAGGAAAGGCATTCTGCCCTGGTTCCTGCAGATAACCCACATACTATCTCCTCACCTCAGCCCTGAGTTTTGGATTTGGGTTCCATCCAGCTGCAGGGGCTCTCTCCTTTCTCCCCATGGTGCCAATCAACTACCCCTACCTACACCCACGCTCGGGGACTCAGTCACAGATTTGCACTCCTAGTAACTGAGGTCCCCCCCAGAAAGGAGTCAATAAGAGAGTACAAAGGCCACTGCTGGGCCTCAAGGGACAGATGCAGCAAGGGACAAAGCTGACAAGGAAGAGCAAGAAGATGGCGAAGAAAGACAAGACCATCACTACTGCCACGACAAGCAAGGACAACAACAAACGCCAAACAGCCCCTGTCTAGCGCCACAGGGCACACTTCCTCCCTGGGCCTTGGCATGAGTGGGTCCTAAAGACAAGCATAGAATTTTCCCCAGTGAGAAACTGTGACACATCCACCAGACAGTATAACCTCCAGCCAGCTGCCATATCAGTTAGCTTGTAAGTTTACCTCTGCAGACAACAGTCAGAAATATCTACTGCACTCGTTTATCTCTTAGCATCCTATAGGAACTATAAGGGGTGATCAACAAATATGATGAGTGTTCACACATTTTTTTAAATTATAATAAAAGACATGTTGCCGTCAGTTCCTCTTAAGATACTCTGTCTTGCTTCAAACACATTAATGCCCTCATTCTTGCCGCTTTCTGAAGCAGTTCTGGAAGTCCTCTTTCATGAGTGTTTCTACGAGGTGTGATCAGAAACACAGTGAATGCTGTTGCCACATGCCATCCAACAGAAAGGTGGGCTTGTAAAAACATTACAGGGAGTCCTCATCTGCCCTGTTCAGCAGATTTGGTGACTTTGGCTCTTCCCCAGAGTCAAAATGAGCATGAAAGGTAAGTCTTTAATTTATCTCAGGTCCTAGATGTAGTCATGACAATGTAACTGGAGACATTCCTGAAAGAGAACTTCCAGAGCTGCTTCAGAAGTGGCAAGAATAGTGGGATAAGCCTGTCTGAAAGCAAGGGAGAGTGTTCTGAGGGTAGATCAATGGCAATGTGTCTTTTACTGCAATGTATTTCATTTAAACACACACTGGAGTTTCTAATCATGCCTCATATCTTCAGGTGGCCCCATGATCTAAGAACCAAAATCATCCCTCAGTGCTTGGGCAGGTTAAATGGCCTGGCCAAGTTGGCCTGGCTGGAAAGTGATGCTCCCACAGGACCACAACCCAGCCTCTGGGCAGCTGCCCTCCCTCCTTTGGTTTTCAGCAAGTTTCAGCACCCTCCCTCTGCCCAAACGCTCTGCCAGTGCTTTGCTTTTTCCATCTCTGTTGTCTCCCCAGCTGTACTGTCACTTCTGCAGACCAAGCCTGACACACCCCCGCCTGACCAGGGCTTCTGTGTTATCCCACCTATTTCTACCCTACCCCATCCTACCCACCAGCCATCATAACCACCAGAAAGTTCCACACTTTGTTAAGTTAATACAAAAATGGATCATTAAATGCAAGCCTCCTAGATAAATCCACTGATAATATTTTTTCTTTTTTTGTACTGCAAATTGAAGTACTGAGCTACATCCTGGCCCTTTTTTATGTTTTATTTTAAAAGAAGGTCTTGTTAAATTACATAGGCTGAGTTTACATTTGCAAACCTCCTGGCTCAGCACCCAAGAGCACTAGGATTACAGGCATTCACCACTACACCCATCTCAGAGTAACTATTTCATGTGGCATTGAAAATGAAGACTGTTCTCAAGTGTGGTGCCAGCTATATACATTTGACACTTGTCGAATGCCTACTGTGTGCCTTCCATGGCCCACTGAGTGCCAGAAAATGCCTTGAAGAGTCCCAGTGCTTGGCAACAGCGTAGGTAATTTGGGAAAGTTGTAGAGTTCCAGAGAAAACTTTTCTTGTGGTTTTGCACATTCCCACCTCTTCTTGTCCAGGTTACAGCTCTGCCTCTGAGAGGAGCTGAAAATGCTGCCTCCAAGTTGTTATCTGACGCATCCGACCGTGTCTCTGCTATAAGCAGTAGAGCCCTCCAGTTGGCAGTTGGTTGAGCAAGTGTGTGTGTGAGACAAGAGGGAGAGGGATTCAGCTGTCACCATTGTCGCTAAGTGCATGACTGGTTTTCTGACCATGGCATAATTATTAGTGTTACATGTCACCTTTCCTTTATCATTCAAATGTTCCAACAAGCTAAATTCTTCTTCTTTTACAAATTTGGATCTTAAATGCACACTGAACAAAGTTGAGCATCAGCCCTTTTTCCAAGCAACAAGTGCTGCATCACAAGCAGCTTAAAGCAATAGTCCCAGTGGTCATGTCCCAAAGTCCAGGGCCAGGATGCTGGGGACAGTTGGCTGGGCTTCTGCTAAGGGACTCACTTGAGGTCCTCACTTGAGGATGGTTTCTTGAGTGAGTTTTGGGTCCTCCCCTCTGCTCCCAGCATGGAATTCACTCTTTGGAAGCTGGAGAGGTCCTGCGGGCAGCTTGCTGCTTGAAGGCCAGCAAGGAAGAAAAAGAACCCAACTGCTTTGAGTGGAGGTGTGGCCTTGCATTTATTTGTTTACTTGTTTGTTCCTTTGTTTTTGTAAAGCTGGGCATTGAGTCCCGGTCCTCAAGCATGCTAGGCAAGCCCTCTACCACTCAGCCACACATCCTCTCTCATCTCCTTCCAAGCAGTTCACTGATTAGGTCCCTGGGATAATCTCCTAGTTGATTAATTTAAAGTCAATGCACGGGAGCTTTCATTTACATTGGTAAAACCCCTTCACTTTTGCCTTATAACATGACCTAATCACAGAATCTGTAGCCTTGCCTTTGCTATAGCCTATGAGTGAGAAGCAAATTAAGATCCTGGTCACCCTCAAGGGGAGGGAATCACAGAGGCCATGGGACATGGAAAGGGTGTGGTCATAAAAATCTGCTGACCACAGTGAGCTACTTATGGACAGGAAGTTTATCTTATGTACTCTTTGTTCCATCATTACACTTCGCAGAGCAACAGGTGCACACTAGAAAAATAATTAATGGGAGTGGAGAATTCATCGATTGGAAATGAGTTCATTTTCAAGACACAAAATTTCCTGCAGAGCACACCCCAAGAAAGGTCACTGTTTTTTTCTCCAACAAGTCTCTGTGGAGTGGAGAGACATGTAGCCTGCTAGCTATCAAAAGAAGAGCAAATGAGCTAAAGTTGGGAAATCCAGGTTCAAGGTCCAGGTCCTCCTGGGAAGGCAAGGTACCCCTTCCCCATGCAGGGGGTGAGGAGAATTCCTACCTCACCTTCCAGGCTGCTGAACAGGCGAGTTGAGGCAATGGGCCAAGGGGACTGGCAAGAACAAGCAGTGGACACAAAGGTCACTGTCCTGACATACATGGTATGAGGGTCAGCAGATAAGCTACTATCTCCATAGGTGCATGTGTGGCCACAGCCCAGAGAGGCGGTCTGTAGAGTTTTTCAGTCACCACCAGTGAAACGTTCTTGAGAGTGTCTGAGTCTGTCCCATAAAGCAGGGACCTGTGTTTCCTATGCACACCTAGGAGTTGCAAGGCCTCTTCCAAGTGCCCTTCAAAGTTGTATGCCAAAGTTGAGGTTTGCATCAGACATCATCCAAGCAACCTCTGCCTCAGTCCTCTACACCTCTGCTGGGCACCCAGTGGCAGTGCAAGCTCAGAGGCCTGTGTGAGAGCCCCTTCCAGTTAGGATGGCAGCCACAATCCAGGCTGAGTGCAGCTCTGCAGCCCACCGGGCAGCCTTCTGTCCTGCAGTGGAAGACCCCAGTTGATGATACGCTGAGATCAGATTCCTGCAGGAAGTAAGCATGCAGCAAGTAAGCATGTAAGAGCTATGCTGGGCCATGGTGGCGCAGGCCTGTAATCCCAGCACTTGGGAGGCTGAGGCAGGAGGATTGTTGTGAGTTCGAGACCAGCCTGAGCTACAAAGTGAGCTTAAGGCCAGCCTGAACCGCATAGTGAGACCCTGTCTCAAAAAGACAAAAAAAAAAAAAAGCATGTAAGAGCAGCTGTCATCATTACAATTGCTTTTCCTATTGAAAATGTGAGGTCTATGCTATGGATTTCTTAGGATAAATTTGCCTTTACTTAAAAGAAATGATAGGTGTACTTTATAAAAATGAGGATAATTTTTTAAATTTTATTTTATTTTATTTTGAAGAGTGAAAACAAGCATAAACAAATAGAAAAATAACAGAAACAGGGTAACGTACAATACATATGGTACAGATTTTTAAAATAAGAATAGCTAATTAACAATGGTTGTTATATTACCTATTTTTAACATCAAATCTGTTGCTCAGATTAACAGATATAGTTATACAAGATTGGACAAATAATTGAATATTAACTCTTGCTGTCAAGAAATCTTAAATTTTTTCCTTGTCATTTTTTAAAAAATTATTTTAGAGAGTATAATTGATAAGACATTAGAAACAGTACACATTTAGAAAACCAAATGAGAGATACTTAGCCATGAGTTTTGTATTACACATTGCTGTCCGAGTTACTCAGATGACAGATATCAGCGTACAGTTAGTCAAGGTGAAAATTCGAAACATCAACTGTTTTCTTTCTCTTTTTTTGTTTGTATTTTAGCAAAGGGTCTACAGGATGTTCAGGGTCTCACTACTAGATCGGACTCTCGTGATTCTCCTGTTTACAGCCTCCCGAGAGCTGGGATTACAGGCGCGTGGCCACTATGGTCACTCTATCACCCTCCCAGCGCACCCCCTAGGGGCAGGGCCAGCACAACAAGCCCTGAGAACAAACCCCAGCTCCTGTGCCTGATTGCAGGCGCTTTAATCCATTGAGCTATTTGGCCAGCCCTAGTATAGTCTCTTAAAAGAAATGACAGATGTACTTTATAAAAATGAAAATAATTTAAAAATAAAAGAATTAAAGAATGGTAACTAGTTTTCCCACTTTAACCATTATCTTATTTTTTAGACTTAGAAAGGACAAATAGATTTGTTTTGATTTTTGTAATGATGTTTAGATTCTAGCCCACATTCCTCCCCTTGCTTCTCCCCATTGCCCCCAAATGCTGTCACAGGCACAAGGAGGAGCCTAGATCAAAAATTAAAAATTCTCCAGGGAGCTGCAGCAGTTCAGTGTCAGTCCAGGGCAGTTGCTGTTTCCATGAAAAGCTGACAAGCGCTTTCAGTGCTATGGAGTCAACCTGGCTTATGATCTGCACACCTCAAAGCTTTTGGCCAGTGGACACATCCAACAGCACTGTCTCAGGTAATGTTGCTGCTCTGTCAGAGAGGGCTTTTGCTTAGGAGAGATATTCTCTCTCTCTCTCTCTCTCTCTCTCTCTCTCTCTCTCTCTCTCTCTCTCTCCCTTTCTCTCTCTCCCCCCCCTTCCTTTCCCCAGTACTGAGATGGAGCTCAGAGCTTCACAACTGCTAGGTAAGCAAGCATTCTACCTCTAAGGTACATCCCCAACTCTACTTTATTATTTATTTTTTTGTTTATTTATTTGTTCGTGTGTTGCTATGCTGAGGATTCAACCCAGGCCTTTGCACTAAGTATATTCCCCACCCCTTGATAAAATTTTTCTTTAAATTTTTAGGCAAGTTCTCACTAGATTGCAAAACTGTCCAATTGCCCAAGCTGGTCTTGAACTTATTATCCTCCTGCCTCAGCCTCCAGAGTGCTGGGATTCCAGCTGGACACCACCATACTGAGCTCCTTGCCTATTTTTATTTTGTGAAAGGGTCTCAGTAAATTGACCAGACTGCCCTCAGTCTGGCAATCTCTCTCCCTTAGCCCTCCAGGTAGCTGGACTAACAGATCTCGGCTACAATGCCCAGCCAAGCCTGGATCTTGTGTTCCTGCATCAGAATTAACACACATCTGGAGCATGCAGCAATTTTGAGTAACCCACATTGCTTGTGGGTCACACATCTGATGTCTTGATATCTGAGATCTTCAAGTACTAATTACATGAGAGGCAAGGATGTACATAACAGCAAAGAAATGGAAGTGAAGTAGCTGCTTGGCCTGAACTGTGGCTTGCTTAGATTTTTCAACTGAGAGGTTCTTCTTGTTTCTAAAAACCATGTTGACAAACTGATACTTACATTTTTAGCATGCCTTTAATGGAAAACATGCAAGATATGTGAACAATATATTTCAAAACATGTCATATATTTATAAAACACAGTAAATGTATGACAGATTGAGGAGGATATGTGGCTAAAATAACATCTGTGGTACACCCTATTTCTTAGCAAATCTGAGCACAACAAATGACATTCATATCCAACGTTTTGTATGATCTATTTTCCAAGCACTTCGGGAAAGGATGTAGAAAATGAAAACAAAAGTTTGGGGAAGAAAAATCAGAAGATGGATGCAAATCTAAATGGCATTCATATAATTACCATGCACATAAGAAGTTTCTGATGGGTTTCCCCATTTTCCCTGATAGACTGTGTTCTGATGGAAGTGGTATTAAATGAAGCATTAGACATGATCTGCATCTTGAGGTGACTGTGTCACCATTTGAGAGAGAAGGCATAAAGGAAGCATCAGACTATAGCACAGGCAACATGTGTGCCAGGTATGCTCAGATTTACTTGGATGGAGTAGTTTGTGTCAGAGATCAGTGGAAAGCAGGAATTGTGGCACCAAAGGCAAAGCCAAGCTCTGAGCTGAGAAAAAATCTGACTAGGGGCTCTCAGGGGTGAATCAGTTCCGAGGAGCTATAGCAAACCTGTGTGTGCATGTGTGTGTGTGTATGTGTGTGTGTGCGCGCGCGCACACATATGTGTTATTGGTGATTGAATCAGGGCATTCATACTGAGCTATAGCCCCAGCCTTTTTTTTTTAAGACACCAGCAGGTTAAGTTGTTAAATCACTTGGGCTGAGTATGAACTTTTTATCTTTTTGACTCAGTTTCCCAGACTGCTGGGTTTATAGGCAAGTGCCACCAGAGCCAGCTATGGCAAATTCTAAAGCGGGGAGTCGGCATGCAAGGCAGTGTTTTAGGGGAACAGTCTTAGCAACTGTGAGTAGCGTGGGCGCAGAGCAACTCTAAGGATAACGGTACGAATCCCTTACGCATGTGCTGTAGATCTGCAGGATTGGCCACTTGTTTTCAAACCCATAATCTTATGTAGGTGTCCCATGAGGCAGGTGAGAAAGGTGTCATCACTCTCATCTGCTGGCATCTTTGGGGTCACAGTGAGAAAGAGGAGAACGTGACCCTAAGAGCCACAAGTTTATTTAGAACGATGCTGGCAGAGATGGGATTCCACTTTTTTCTTCCTCTTCTTTTTACCTTTTCCCCAAAACTTCCTACACTAAGCAGATGTTGTTTTATAATGATGAAAACAACATTAAATATTACTACTTCATAGAAGGTCCTCCTGCTTGCAGTGCACGCTCTTTCTCAGCCCCTCAGAGAAGCAAGGGGGGCTCTCCAGCAGGCTCAGAGACTTGGGCTCAGGGAATGTATGACTATGTCGCGAGGAAGAACAGGCCCCACCCACTTGAAGGCACAGGGTTAAGCCTCTGGAGAACCGAACCTACACCTTCTGTTCTATAGCTCTGGGAAATTCCAGAGTGTGCTCACTCACTTCCTATTGTGCAGCCTTTCTGCCGAACATGAATCATTTTAAGTTTGTGAGGCCAACATTGCCTGATTGAAGAAAGTCAACACTAAACGTCCTTTCACAGGCAAGACTTCTGGTGAAGATGCCAGAATACTGCGATGGTATCACCTTGACTTTGTCTTGGCTGGATCAGAGTGATCTTTGGGCAACAAGTGAGGGAGGCCTTGGGAGAAAGGGAGTGGACCCAGAGGTGCCGTCCAGCTGCATGTGCCTGCCAAGTTGAAACTGAGCTCACCCAGTGTCCTGAGCGCCTTCTGCTCTCCCCTGAGCACTGCTCCACCAGAGCGTCCCTGACTAAGGAGGTGCCACAGAAACCCATGCACAGAGGCTGGCTGATCCAGTGGGCTGGATAATAATAGACTGTCTGGTTCTTTGACCTTGGGCAAGTGACTTAGCCTCTCGGTTTCCCAATTATCTCATAGGAAGGAGGAAGGTAATTGAGATCCAGTTTCTAAAGGCCTTTAACTCCTTAGAATTCATCAGTTGTAACCTGGTACCCTGGAGGAGGAGGGACTCCTTTGAGAAGTTAATGAAACCTGTGAGCCCTCCTCTCAGAAAATCTTGTACATGCCCACACCCTTTTTGTATAAATTCAGGCAGCTTATAGACCTGAACTTAAACTTTCCATGGGTTGAAAACAAAACAAAGCAATCAAACTTACCTTAAAATAGATGTGCCATACATATGCAAAAAATAAATGAAATGGCATTTCTTAGTGTGTCACTGCATGGGGGGTAGGTTTGAAAATGTGTGCTCTGAAAATCATGAAACCAATTATGTATCTGCTAGGGCTCTTCTGTAGGACAACATAGGTCCTTCCATCAAAGCTTAACCTAGTAAATAACCATGTGCATAATCGAGGTGAGTTTTCAAAATGTGTCCTTTGTTGCTCTTGGTCAGCTGAAATCACCATGGCAGAGAGGGAGATGGAAAGTGGCCCCCTTGACTTCAAGCAAGCCCTCCACCCAGACTGAGTACAAGCTGCATAACTGTTATTCCTGTTATTAGCAAATAGCTGAAAAGGAGCTGTCTTGAAGAAAGAAGTTTTTAAAAAGCAGTGCTTTACACATAAGTTGAAAGGGAATCAGTCCATTTATTCAGTGATGAAAAAGATCATTATTTTCACATTCCCATCTAATGTCTCCTGTTTTCTTTCATCACTACTTAGCTCAGCTGGGAATTAGCCCTACTGCTTAGCTATGCTTCAAAGCATAAAAACTGGTATTAGGAAGCAGCATTAACTTTTGTGTACTACTAGACTCCCTCCACGATGAGACACCTGAGTGCGTTAACGTGAGGCTTGGTCTCTCCTTTCTGTTCCTTTCCCAAAAATTGTGCAGGTTTTGCACTCTTTCTCTCTCTCTCTCTCTCTCTCTCTCTCTCTCTCTCTCTCTATATATATATATATATATATATATATATATATATATATATATATATATAGTGTGTGTGTGTGTGTGTGTGTGTGTGTGTGTGTATTTTTTTTTCTTTACTCTCTTCTATAAAAAGAACTGCTGTTGACTGCAGCTGACAGAGCCGCCTGAGCTGCTATCTAAGCAACACTAACCCAGATAGGGATTAGCATTACATCAGCCGCCAGGCCAGGGAGTCTGGCAGCCCGCCAGCCTGTAAAAAACAGAACGCATTTGCGTCACTGTTCCCTTGGTGATGCTTCTTGGAGCCTTGTCAGCTGTCCCCTGAGGTTGTTTCCTTAATATGTCAACAGACATTCCTGAATCTCTAATGCTGAATAGCTCTTTTCCTTTTCCAAAAACACTTAGGTGACCCAGCAGCTAGTGTCTCCTGTGGCTGGGATCTTTGAAAACGTATTTCTGTCATGAAATGGGTGTTTGTTCTATTCAAAACAGTTGAGGGGATTTAAGGAGGTTTAGATTACTGCTCCTCCATGATGGAGGGCCTATTTTTGCAGAAACAGGGCAGCCAGCTTAGAGCTGAGAGCTGCCTGGCTGCTTTTATCTTCCTTAGGAGAAGCCCTGATCCCCTCACCCACTTACCCAGACCCTCCAATTATCCCTTTCCAGTGCAACATTCGGAGAACAAACGGCCACTTGAAAGACCGGCTGGAATGTGTCCCCACTGGTGATCTGCCCTCTGACCTGCTCCTCCTGCATCCATCCACTGCCAGCCACAAATAAGAAAATGTGTCAAGCACGGCCCATGTGCAATCTCTTCCCTCGTTTACCGGGCATCTCTACTGGCTGCCTTGTAACTTGATCTTCGCTTTCATCTTGGCATATTTTTGCTGAGAGTTTCCGCATGGCAGTGGGCAAAGGGGTCAGCCCCGCCCAGCTCCACCTCCTGTAGAGGGGAAGGAGCCTGTGTCACTCTTTGCCCCTGTACCGCCCTAGGTTGGATCTGCAGTCACCACTGAAGTTCAGTGTTGCTCTTCTGAGCAGCTGGGTTTGGAGAAGAGTCCTTCTGTCTTAGGGTGCTCAGGGTAGGGGTGCTGTGACCATCACCTAATCATGGGTGACCACAAGGGGTGAGTGAGTGAGTGCCACAGTCCCCCAAGTAGGCCAGGCAACAGACTCCCCATCCAGGACCAGTCCTTTGGAAACACACTAAAAACCCTGAGGGTTTTGTGGCCCTGGAACTTGCCTCTGGGCAAGGGCCCAGAGCACCATTTCCTCCTCTGTCAGCTGCTGCCACCATCCTGGGCTATGTTTCCAGTCAGTCCTACCCAGTTAATCAGAGCCTCTGACACCAAGCCTAGCATAGGCCACCACTGAACCCCAGAGGACAGGAAGGAAGTCACTCAGAGCAGAAAAAGGCTAAGGTGCTGGAATTTAGAACTGAAAGGAGTATTTAATAATGCAGTGAAGCCCTAGCTTCTCTTTTCATTTTAGCAATAAGAATCAGAAGTTTAGAGAGGTTCAGTGCTTCTGTAGGTATGGCCAAGATGACCTCAAACCCAGAGGCAGGACCCTGGCTTGACCATGCCCCCATGGCTCCAGCACAGGCTCCTGACACTCAGTAGGAGCTCAGGCCCCAGTAAGCCTGAGCAGTAAGGGAGGTACCAAGCAGTGAGGAAGCCCACTGGGTGGCACCTGCACACAGGTGTTTTTGCTTGGCTGGGTTCCCAGGAAATTATTTTCCTCTATGCTGCATCCAGCAAAGTAGCACAGAGCAGGACTAGAGAAAGTTGCTTCAGCCCACAACAGAGAACTTGGACCAGCCTGTGACAGGTTCCCCTGTGGGCTGGAGTGCAGCATGGTTGGCTACAGAGCAAGGGTTTAGGTGCAGACCCTTTAGTTTCACAGGATTGCTGCATAGTCTTGATGCTGTCTAGGCCTGTTTCCTCATCTGTAACAATGAGAGAACAGTGTTTACTGTAAGGAATGGATTGAGGATTGAGTAGATAAACTCCGCAGGGTGTCTGGCACAGCACCTTGCCCAGGAGTGAGGAGCACTCCAGTCCTGGCTGTGATCACTGTCTGGGAGCAGTAATTTATAAACACCAGTCTTCCTGGGGAGCAGGTGGGAAGAGGGTATGAGCAGTAAGAAGAGCACGGACAGACGGCAGTGACAACACACAGCCGCCCTCCCAAACGAGCTGTGGACCAGCATTCCTCCTGGGGCAGGGCCACAGCAGCTCATCTAGCCGGGAAGCCCAGACGTCCCCCTTCCATAGCCGTAGACCCAGCCTGGCCACCTGTCTGCCATGCAGTTTAACGGGCCCACAGCTGTGCAACAGCGAAGGAAGAGGCACCATGGGAAGGCTGGCATGTTCTCTGTGCGTGGCCACTCGGGGAGGGCCTCAGCAGCCCTGCAAAGCAGCCTGGATGGTGTGTCACTGTCACATTTTCACAGGTGACAAGCCAGTTCTTACTCCAAGAGACTTGATCAGCTGGAAGTCCTAACCACAGGGAGTTGGGCCCCAACTTTTATGTCTTCCCTTGAACTGTTCCTCCTTCACCATAGCCATGCTGCTATATAAACACACATCCATGCATATACCCGAGTACGTACATGTACAGGTATATTTGCATGTACATGTGTGCACAGGCACATGTATACACACACATATACACTCACACATGTGCACACATGCTGGTACATACATACATACACACATGTGCATGCACACACATGTATACATCTATACACATACACACATGCATAGATGCATATATGCACAGATACTAAAGCATTTATGCTCACCCATACATACATGAAGTGTCTGCAGGCCAGACAACACAGGGGCATGAGGAAACACACACCAACAAGTCCCAGGCTCATGCTGCTCCCTCCCACTCCCAGGAGTCTTTGGTGCATGGAGAGATAGCTGCAGAGCAGAGGTCTATGCCCATGCACTATGCTGAGGGTCAGATGTCAAGTGCAGTAATCAGAGCCTTCACTTCCCCAAAGGGATTGGGGCAGAGAGCCTGGGCATGGGGAGAATTGGAACACCCCCTTTTGTTTCCCAATGCCTCTGTTGCCATCATGACAACTCGCTGTGGGCTGCGTGGGAACGAGCCTTTCTCTCACAAGCTTTGGAATGAGTCACTTGGCAAAGAGCTTCTTGTGGAAATTACAAACCCTTTGTGTCACTTCTGGGAACCCCAGTTTTCAGAAACCATGTGGAGTTCACATTTGTTTGTTGCTACTCTGCTCACCGTAGGCCGAGGCGTCCCAGCCTGTGTATGACTTGTGCACATCTGCTCTGCATGCAGGCGTGCACAGCTGGTGCAGCCTGGCGGGGCCTGGGAGGTCCCTGTGCACCTCCAACCTCTCTGCTGACAGCTGCAGCCTCGACCCCCCCCACACACACACACCGTCCTGCTAAAGCAATTTAACTTGGTCAACCAAATCCAAGAGCCAGGACCCTGCTGCAGTGTTCTGAGGGGCATCCCTGCACTTCCCCTGCTACTAAGGAAAGACTTTGTATGGAGTGGCTGGGCCACATCATGGGGCAAAATCTTCTTGACTTTATTCTCTACAGGCTTTAAGAGGTTCTCTTACTCCTTGGGGAAAAATAGCCCTATAATAAAACTTTGATGCCCGTATCTATGCTCTTTTCAAGTTTGGTCTTTGGACATTTTTCCTAGAGACAAAGAAGTAACTCACAACTTTTTAGTAGTAAACACATAGCCCAGTGACTGCCACACATAGGAATTCAGTCAGTAGGAAAGCATTCCTTGATCCTGGTTCAGAGATGAGGGAGGATTGGTGATCCGCACAGGTGCCACTCCTGCCCTTGTGAAGCTGCATTCCAGAAATGATAGGAAAAAAATCATTGATGTCATAAGCCAAAACTAGAAAGTAGGTGAGGTGTGAAGTGTCATTTGAACTTGATGGCCTGTCTTCACTTTTGTAGCTTAGAATATCGAGTCACTCAGAAACATGAATTTGAAGACTGAGGTCAGAAAGTCCCGAAGTTGTTCTTCCTCCTCCTCCTCCTCCTCCTTCTTTTGTATCAGGGATCGAACTCGGGATCTTGTACCTGCCAGGCAAGCGCTTACACTACTGAACTCATATCCCTGGCCCCAGACTTCCTCTTCTGATTTCTCCAGTCCTCACTGGACAAAGAAGCCCAGCAGGCAGCCTACAATAGGCACGTGGTCTTGGAGACCTGGGGCTCTGGGTTCCCCTCTGCTGATGGCAGGTGTGTGCTAGGGGGCAGCAAGCTCACCCCAACCTGAAAAAGTTTGAGTTTGCAGAAGGGTTTGTCTTCGAAGAGGATTATGAAGTTAGCATAATTAAGCTAGCTTTTCTTTAAAGACATAGGAAGCAGCTATCTAAACAATGCTTGTTTCTCTAAGCGTGGCTTCTACGTGACATTAGTTGGTGGCTTATCCATCCACCCATCCACTGTGCAAGGCAGTGGGAAGCGAGCCTTGCGCAGAAGGTCCTGGGTAAGAGTGCCCAGTCAGGTAAGTCGACCCGGCTCTCAGGAGCTCGCATCTATAGGATCGGATGTGACGCCCCTGGTGGTTGGTGCGCAGCCTGCATGCAGCGCTGTGCCCAGGCGGGGCCGCCCTTCGCTCCTGCAGGAACTAGGAGCCGGGGAAGCTAATTTCACAGGGAAGAGACAGCAAGCTACATCTTCATCTGAGTCTAGAGCCCCCAAGGAGCTAAGCCCAGCCAGGGCCTTGTGTCTATCCGTTTCTCTCCAGCCTGTGGCTCTGAGGAATTTGGCCACATTATCCAGCCACCAAAACACAACAACAGCAGCCCATCTATCGAGTAAGCTGCTTAGAATTCAGTTTTGTGCAATCAGGGATTAAATTCCAAATTTACTGACACTGAAGATGAAACAGCTAATTATACTCAGTAATTGCATTTAAAATCCATGCCTTTGAATTACTGATGGAATCTTTCTTAAAGGCTCCTGAAACCCAGCACGCCAGCCAGCGCCTCAGTGAAGGGACGCTGTATTTTTAGCCTGTTGGTGTGGGTGTAGCTCTCGGTCTTTCACACAGTGCCTTCCCTCACAGTTGGCCTGTGCATTTAAAAGAGTAGTTTTGTTAACCTTTATCTCTGTTTCCCAGTCAGTTGCCCATGTCATTGAAGTATCAGGGAGACAGACGTGCACAGGTGTATGTATATGTATCATTAAGGAAAAAAATTGAGACAGAAGAAACAGATAAGGAGATGGGAGGACAGGAGAAAAGGAAGGAACAATGTTTAAGATGCAGTATGGGCTGGGCACGGCGGCACATGCCTGCAATCCCAGTGCTCAAAAGGATAAGACAGGAGGATTGCTTCAAATTCAAGGCCAATCTGGGCTCCAAAGTGAGTTGAAGGGCAGCCTGAACTGCATAGTAGACTGTCTCAGAAAGAAAAGATACAGGGAACTGGGGAGACAGCTCAGTGGCATAAGTGCCTGCCTGGCAAGCTCAAGATCCCAAGTTTGATCTCCAGTACCACACACACACACAAAAAAAAGTAAAGATGCAGTATGTATATGTACCGGTTCCCCAAGATGATTGTAATTATAACAACATATCCCAAATATAATGTATATAATAAAACACTAGAAATGACAAAAGAAAAGGAAAAATATTCTGAAGTATTAGAAATAGTAAGATAATAATACCGAGATTAAGATAACAAGTCATAGAGAGCAAGTATACATTATGGTATGATAATGCGAATTGATAATAATTATACATTATAGTACATTTTAGAAGACCTATAGAAGTTCAGGAGTTTCCCATAGCTTTTCCCTAATAATGGGACATTTTTATAACTCCCGGTGCTTTAAATATATACTGGAGACATGGCCGTGCCCTAACTGTCGCTTCTGTTCCCGGGAGCGAGGCGTCCTTGGTGGTTACTTTGCTCAGACTCTGTGGGCTGCTCTCCGCATCCCGGGGAGGAAGCCTGGCCCGGCGCAGCGCCCCAGCCGAGACGCAGCTGGCCGCACGGCTGGGCTCGGAGAGCGTTCTGCACACTGTTCTTCCAGCTTGACTGCTAGTCGAGGCTCCCGGAATCGCTTCAGTTGGAGGAAACCCGAAGGAAGTTCTGTCGGATGAATCACTCCACCGTGCGCTGCTTCACAGAGCCACTTCCCCCTGGATAATGAATAAAAGACTGACAGGAAGGATGTCCCTGAGATAATTAGCAGGCAGTTTTTAGAACAGGAACTTTTATTTTCCTCATTGTTCAGTCAAACCAAGCACCTAGGTTTTGCCACTGGAGCATTTTTGACAGAGATGAAGGTGGCTGAGAGCAACAGCAAAGCTGGTTCTTGACAAAACACAGCATCTGTCTAATTGCTGGTCCTGCCTGAGACACCCCAGAGAATCTGGGTGACCACGACAGAGGCTCTGCCCACCAGAAAGGGCCGCTCTGCAGAGCGGCCTGCTCCGCACACTGGTTTCAGCCTTGCGCGGCTCTGTATTGACATGAAGTTCCATTTGTAGACAAATCAGCCACTCAGGCAGTGTAAATCTAATTGGCATAAGGGTTTGTTGTTTGTTTGTTTAATAAAATGGTAAAAAAAATATTTCCAGGGGCTGTGCTAAGAATCCTAAATCCTGTTTGGTCAGAAAACCTTTAGAGCCCACCAGACAGCCCATCACCTTGAACCCTGTAAACTCACCTGAGAACAACAAACTCACATGCTTGTCCATCCAACGCCGCCCCAATTGGCATGCAGTCTTTCTCACTAATATTTGTGCCTTTGAATCAATTTTGTGCCCTCTGCCTTTGCCTTTTCATGCCTTACTCCAGAAGATTGATGTTTTCTGACTCAACTATCCTGCTGAGATAAATTGCAACTCTACTATATACTTCTGATAATCTTGTGAATGCTAAAAGTATAACTCTGGCACTAATTAGATGAGGGGCTTCCTGCCAGCCACTCCCGAACTCTGCTCTGTTTTTTTCCCAGCTGTGAGAGGGGTGCTGAGGCTGGTCTATTCCAAGGCCTCTTGGTACCCCTGTACTGTGGTGCTGAAGCTCCCTAGCTGGCTATAGGTACAGCTGCTCTCAGACTTATTGTTAAGGGAACTGAGGGCCCCTGTCTCGTCTTCTGGAGATATTACCTGTCCCCTCAATGCTCTCTCCCCTCCTTTTCCATCTCTCCTCCAACTCAACCTAGGAGCTCATGGGTCTACACCCTAGCCCAAGAGCTGAAAGCCACAGGCCACTTGGAAGGAAGCATGGAACACAGCCCATCCACCTGGTAGGGAGGTCTGGCCTGCCCCTCAGCCACTCCGAGTTTGACAGTGACCTTACTTCTTTGTATTAGTCAGATTTCCTGTTCCTGGGACAAAACACTGGACACTCACAACTGAAAGGAGAGGTTCATTTTGGCTCAGTCCACACATGGTTGGCTCCAAGGCAGAAAAGCCACAGCAGAAGAGCTGGGGGTAGGAGAAGTACTCAAACCATGGTGGCCGGGAAGCAGTGAGAGACAGGAAAGAGAAAGAGAGACACAGAGACAGAGACTGAGACTGAGACCGAGCCCCCAAAGGCGTGTTCCTGATGAACCGCCTCCTCCAACCAGACCCCACCTCCTAGAACAGTAGGTAAGTCCACTGAAGAGCATAGTACCCCCAGGATACAACCACCTTCCACTCCTGAACACATGAGTTTTGGGGGGACATTCAAGATCTAAATCATAGCACAAGGGCCAGGGAGAAGACTCAGTGGAATAAGCATTTCCCTGGCCAGCGCAAGGGCCTGAGTTCAATCCCTGGTTCCACAAAAAAATCAACAACAACAACAACAACATAGCACGCTGCATAAAGCCTCCACCCACCCTAAGGAACCCTGTTCTGGCAAAATATGGTGACCACGCCCTTGCTCATCACTTCTGTCCCTAGGAAGTGAGACTCCACCTTCCAAGAGGAAAACCAGTCAATGGTCCTTCAGTTGCCTCAGGAGGCCTGAGACCAGAAGATAGAAATATACCTCTGGCCAAAGTGAGACATTTCCTTGAAAACTTATGCTCTATCTTTAAAGTTCATAGAAGGTTTGCATTTCATTCCATTCCACACTATACCAATTTGTTTTGGTAAAAATATACTGTTTTTATAAAGCTAGGAAAATCAGTCTACAAGTAGAGCTTAAGCCCAGGAAAACACAGCATTCAGTCCTGGACTTGGAGCATTCCAGAGCCCCCTACGCCTCCTCTGCCCTTGTACTTCCCAGTCCTGCCTCCTAGAACATTCTTCATAGTCTGAAAAGCCTGGAACACAGGCAGCAATTGTTTATGCAGCACAACTAAAGACTGACTGCATTTCTTGGGTGCCCTAAAGTGTTCTCTCCCCTCCTCCTATACAGATACATTTTATGTGCATTTAGTAATACATGTGCTGTGTGTGTGTGTGTGTGTGTGTGTGTGTGTGTGTGTGTGGTCCTGGCGATTGAATGCAAGGCTTTCTTGCTGAGCTACATCACCAGTCATATATATATGTTTATAATTTTTTTTTAAGACAGAGTTTCTCTTATTAAGTTGCTAAGTGGCCCAGCTTAGTCCTGAACTTGTGAATGTCCTGCCTCAGCCTCCCAGGTAGGGCAGGGTGCATGTGGGGGCTCATGGGGGAACTTGGAAGTCATGGCTCCCTCCAGGGCATGCAGGTAAGAGACTGGAGCTTGATGTGTGCTTTGGGCTCCTCTCAGCAACTCAGACCCCTCCTAACAAGGAACCTGGAGTCTCTTGTTAGGCAGCTGCTGGCACACATCAACTTGTGAATATGCTGGAACCTGCCCTTTTCGGTCTACAGGGCTGTACCTCAGTGTCTCACAATCACCATAGCTAATTTCTTGTGCCTATGACTGTCCTATCACATAGTGGACAAGAGAAAAGGGAGGAGCTGCTGCCCTGTGGCAGAGGGCTGGGTCCCAGGACACCATGCGAGGGAGGTAATGTACACAGGCACACAGGGAGGCAGTGATCCTTTCAGGGCCCAGGGCTGTGCCAGTCAGGTGCAGGAGGACTGTGTGAAGTGGACATTCAGATCAAAGCCCAGGGAGGCCTTCCACTGGCCCCACACCCTTAGCACCCCTGTACACAGGATGCTAATAAAAGACTTGGGCCTGGGCACTTGGGCTGATGTGAGATAGCAGGGCATAGTGCTGTCATTGCAGGACTGTGAAAAGACTCCTATTGGCATTTATCAGCTCCTGGGATCTGGAAAACTAGTGGTCAGAGGCGCGGCCACCCAAGAGAGAGCCAGGACCTCCCCTTGCACAATCACCAACACCAGCACATAGCTCAGTGCTGTAGTATGGGGCCATACTCCAGGGGGCAAAGGTAGGGGGTAAAGCTGAAAGGATGGCGATTGATTGATTGATTGATTGATTGATTGATTGATTTTGGTCTTTTTGAGACAGGGCTTCACTATGCTGTCCAGGCTAGCCTTTAACTCACTTTGGAGGATTTTTTTAATTATTTATTTATTTATTTATTTATTTATTTTTGGCTAGCTCAGGTTGCCTTAAGAGTGGGTCTGGTGCGGCTTGTGGAGCTGGGGAGAGAACCTCCATCCCCTGCACCTGATTGAGTTTGCCCAAGCAGGCACTTTAAACAACTGAGCTAACCCACAAGCCCCCTCACTTGTAGCCTAAGCTCTGTCCAAATTTATGGCAATCCTACTGCCTTACTCTCTCCAGTGCTGAGATTACAGGCATGTGCCACCATGCCCAGATAGCGTGGAATTTTTTAAGTCTTTTTCTGTGCATTCATTTAATCAATATATATAAATTGAGTGCCAGACCTTGCTCCCTGTAGCAAGTGAAAGCCTCTTTGGGCTCAGGGAGAGTCAGAAAAGAGGAACAAGCCTGCAGGTAAGAGGAGGAAGCACTGGGGACCTGCAGGATCTAGCTGGATCTGGGGCCAGGTGGACATAAAACTATTTCATTAAATAAATGAATAAGCAAACGTAAAAGCAAGAACCAGGAAGCCCACAGTTGGTGGGGGAAAGATCCAGTCCAGCTGAGGCAGAAAAGTGAAGAGAAACTACAGTGCAGCAGAGAAAAGAAAGCTGGCACTCTGACTTTCCGGGAGCAGCAAGGGGGCTGCCAGGTCCCCTTCACCAGACACCCCCATAACCCTAAGATCCAGATCCCCCTTCAGTGTCATTGTAAGTTTCTGTTTCTTTCAGTGAAAACATTCCTACCAACATACTCACCTTATCCCACTCCACTGGCCAGGTAGTCCCACAAGGTTAGCCCTTCTGCCAGCACCTTGGGTCTCAGGAAAGGACTAAGGCTCTGCGAGACAGCCGTCACTGTCACCTCCCAGTAAGTCACTGGTCCTCAAGCCAAATTCAGGCCTGAGGTCAAAGCCCAGAATCCTCGTGTCTCCTCTCTACTACCCCATATTCATTTCCTGTGGTGCCGGTAACAACGCACCACATGCCTGGTGGCTTTGAACAGCAGAAATTGGTTGTCTCATAGTTGAGGAGGCTGAAAGCTGAGCTCAAGGTGCTGCCAGGTCACCTGCCTCAGAAACTTCCAGAGAGACCTTCTTCCCACCTGTGGCAATGCGCCCCTTGGCTCTTGGCTCAGCCTCCAATAGCTTTCTCCTCCCATCTGTTTTGTGTATCTTCTTTGATACGGGCGTGTCCCAGTGGCTGGGCCCCGCCCCAGCACCTACACGAACTGACCCTATAGAGATCCTCCTGTCACGTGCAAAGCGTGATCAAAACAAATGGTAAATGTATAAATTTAAACCATTTATTACAATAAAAGATACAGTCCCATTAGTCCCTCTCAAAGTACTCCCGCTTACTTTAAGCACACTTAGCCCATTGCTCTTGCCACTTTCTGAAGCAGTTTTGGAAGTCTTCCTTCATGAGTGTCTTTACAAGGTCTGATTAAAACTAAGGTGAACTGCTTCCCAATGTTGTCTAATAGAAATACAGGCCCATTAAAACACTGCAGTGTTCGATCCCCAGGCTGCCGTGCCAGCCCTGCTTCAGGGTTGTGCTGAGATGGCGAATGAGACCAGGCGTGGTGGCACATACCTGTAATTCCAGTGCTTGAGAGGGTGAAAACAGGAAGACCACTACGAGTCCGATCTGTGTAGTGAGACCCTATGCTAAATACATTTAAAAAATCAAAACTAGTGTGTCTTTATTCACCTCATCCCCAAAGTAAAAATGACCATGAAAGGCAAACATTTTGACTATTCAGGATATTAAGGCAGCCAAGACAGCACAACAAAAGACTTTCCTGAAAGATGACTTCTAGAACTGCTTCAGAAAGCAGCAGGAATGATGGGCTAAGTGTGTTCAAAGTGAGGGTGAGGGTTTGAGAAGGATTAGTGGCAAAAATGTCTTTTATTGTAATATTTTTAAAGTTTAAACATTCACCGTCTTTTTCAGTGATAAGTCACATTCACAGGGCCTGGGGCTAGAACTTCAGCAGGACATGACTTGACCCAAGCATACCTCTGGTAGAAGAAATCTGACTGAGCTGAGAAGGGAGCAGAGAGGTTTACCTGTCAGTCAATCCAAGAAGCAGAGAGGAGGAGGCACTCCTCTGTCTCTGTCTCTGTCTCTCTCCCTCTCTCTCTCATACACACACACACACACACACACACACACACACACACACACCCCTTTTCTCTTTTATGCTAGGATATACAGGTGACATGGGAGAAAGATCACAGAAAATATTGTAAATTTGAGAGGAGTTAGCAGAAAGTAGGCATTTACATCTTTGATGAGTTTGCTTTATGCTGAACCACAGCATAAAGAAATAATAAAGTGAGAGGAGAGGGGCAAGAGGAGCCGAGGATGGGCTCACCACAGCAAGTGGGGCTGGCAGGGCATCCACCCTGCGGCAGGATAGCAAGCACAGGGTCATCTGCCCAGGGAAATTTCCAATGGAGCTGCACGTTGTAAATGTCTCTCTGTTCAGACACCTGGTCTACATTTTTTCCTCCTCCTATCTGTTAAACATCTTTGCATGATGCTAAAGATAACTGCTCTAAGACATAAGGAGCAAGGTTTTGGCTTATAGTTTATTCTTCAACATCAATAGTAAATTGTATTAAATGAACATCCTTTGGAAAGAATTAGTGGTTGTTTTTTTTTGTTTTTTTTGTTTTTTTTTTTTTTGAGACAGTTCAGTCTGGCCTTGAACTCTAAGTAGCCCAGGCTGGCCTCAAGGAAAGAGTGAGAATTAGCCAAGCAAGGCAAGAAGAAATGGATAGTCTTTATCTAACTATAAAACAATTACATAAGAATTCATGGGCTAGGGAGATGGCTCAGTAGAACAAGCACTTGCCTGGTAAGTGCAAGGTCCTGAGTTCAATCCCCAGTACCACAAAATAAAAGAGGGAGGGAGAATTCAGTGCATCTCTGGAAACTGCTAGTAAGCAATCATCTCCAAAACATGCTTCCTATTCAGATTAATGGAGTTGACTGAATGTCAGCCACCTTCAAGATTGTCATGGCTACTTTAGTCTCAAGAAACAACAGGACAGCAAGGCACCCAAGCCCAAGCCTGTCATCCCAGGACTCTGGGGGGGGGGGGTGAGTGAAGCAGGAAGAGCTCAAGTTCCAGCCCAGCCTGAGGAACTTGGGGTCTTATAAAATCCCTGTCTTAAGATAAAAAATAAGAAATACCTGAGGTGTAGCTCAGTGTAATGACTCTGAGTTTAGTCTCCAATACTGGGGAACAAAACAACCAGGAAACAAGAAAAGAAAGCTCCGAGAATGTGAACTGTCAAGTCAACTGGGTTGGGGGTCTATGACATTATAGGGAACATAACCCAGGAGCCCCAGAAATAGTGTGTGTGTGTGCTGCGACCTTTGTGTTAGCCACTTGAAAAGAAATATCTTCCTGTCCAGAAATTTCTTCTCCCTTTACCTTCCTGACACTAATATTCCATTCCCCAAGTTGTCCTCTTTGGGGTACAGCCCCACGGTCTGCTCCATGCAGCCCAGAAGCTCTGACTTCTGATATAGTCAAAGGGCACTGTGACCCCAATATCCCACATTTCCAGGCCCCACCCCATGAATCCATCCCTGTTGAAGAGCTGGGCACAGAAATGGCTCTCCCATTAGCCAGCCTGTCAGTCCTTCCTCTAAGCAAGCTGCACTTCGAATATTCAAAACAGCAAATCCTTCCACTGGGTGATTTCCCACATACTCAGTCCCAGGGCAGGATATGTATTCAGACTGCAACCATTAAGGGAAAGAAGAAAATAAGAATACCATGGCACCATCATTCTCGGGTGAAGCAACTCACACCAGCACACACAAGCAGATAAGTGGTTGTCATTTTCTAAATCTGAGGCAATACATTTAGGGAACAGGCAGCTACTAATTAATCAAAGTCTGATCATCCAGGCTGGACTGGTCTAGGTTCTGGCTTTTCTCCCCTACTTCTTTTCCCCAGTCTTGGAGATGCCAGGAAGGAAAAAGAGCAGTCACTCTGTCACGTAGCAGTCATGCCTGAATTTCTGCAGGGTCTTTGGATACTCACATGCTCGGTTTCTGCACCATTCCCCTACCTCCACTCTAAACTGGATCATTTCAGGTTGAATGTACAGAAGAGCTTAATGATTTTAAAACAAAGCAGAGCTTTCTCTATTGGGCCTTGCCATTTATAGGACATTTCCTTGTCCTTTCTCCTCTCTTCTGGGGCAGTGTGTGTGTGTGTGTGTGTGTGTGTGTGAGAGAGAGAGAGAGAGAGACAGACAGACAGACAGACAGACAGGTCTATCATGTACTCTGCATATAAACACACTGTTTGGGGTCACATAAATATGAGCCTGGGGGCTTTGTGGCATTACTAGGCAGAGGTACAAGGTCCTACCAAGCCCCGAATGGCTTCCAAAATGCTACAAAATGAGATGTTTCTCAAAAGTGCCTCAATGCCTTCAGTATTTTACAGGAATTCCAACTCAAGCAGCTTTACACAGCCATTATTACTTAATTACCAGCATAAATCTCACTAGCAACTTCTATAACTTCATTTGCAAATGAACATACACACCTCCTAAATCACTCCCTCTTTTCTCTCTGCCCCACTTAGTCCCAGACTTGGATTTGCTGATTCCCCATTCCCATGTGGTCCCAGCCTGGACAATGGTTGTCTCCTGCTCCCTCAAGCCTGCAGGTCCTGCCAGACCAACACACACACACACACACACACACACACACACACTTAGGTCAGATGCTGACTAATTTGTTTGAAAGGTTCAAGACCACATGAAGTCCCTAGTGATCTGAGGCCCAGTTTCCAGTACACAAGACCTGACTTTGGCTTCCTGGCCAACTTCCCAAGAAGCTGCTGAGACCAGAGACAGCTAGAGGGCAAGGACAGGGACACTGGCCCAAACAGGATGCAGGCTGGGCCTTAGATCAGGCTCTGGTTCTTCCACCCACTTACTGAGTCGGCAGTCCTGCCACCTACCCAGGGCTCTCTGGGATGTGGTCGGAGGCAGACCAAACAGCGTTCCTGGCCATTTCCCTGCTGGTTTTTCTCCTTAGTGCTGCTAAGAGACAAACTGAGTCTAAACTAATTACTTAGGATCCCCCATGGCCTTTTACAGGCTTAAAATAATAAACACCAATCCCATTTTTTACAGAACGTATTAACAGTATCTGCTGTGTTCATGTTAGGGCCTCTGTCTGAATTCTGAAATCTCGCTCTTCTTTTTCGCTTTTCAACTTATAGAAAATGCTCTCAGAGGGTCATGCATTACCTAGAGGATTCATCCAAATGCCCTGCATGAGGTTCCACAAGCCAGTGAAACGCTTGGGTGACAGAAAGTAAACCCAATCTCCTAAGCCAAACACACCTGACTCTATTCTCAACACCCACATTTCCTAGCTGTGTGGCTTGGAGCTCACCGCTCAACCTCTCTGAGCCTAGCTTCCTCACGTGAAAACCTGGACCAGTGCCAACTGCCAAGTTGATTCCATGAGTATTGAGTGAAAAACTATTTATATACGTAAGAAGTGACAAACTTGGACACTAGATTCTCCTTTTTGAAAAATCCATACAAGACTTTGATGAGTCAAAAGGGTTTGCTCAATATTCAATGAATTTGAATATTGTTCTTTTTGTCTTCACTTTCCCGGATCAAAGAGAAAAAGAAGGAAATAAAGTCTCTCAGAGGCCCTATTAAAAGCATCAGCACCCATTGAAATGCACTTTTCCCTAAAAAACTAGCTAATTAATTATTCATCACTGTTGGAACTGGACATAAGAGCAAGGCTCATTGCCCTCACTTGGACTTGTGCTGGCCATGACCTGATGTCTGTGGGGCGCACCCAGATCCATGGCCACGCTGGCCAGTGGGGTGAGGATGCACCCTGCTGCTGCACGATGCCCTGGGGTGACTGTGAGCTCCATTCTGCACTCCACACTGTATTTCTGGCAGATTACTTCACTGCATGGGTGGCCTGAGTCTCTGGCCTCCCGCCTCCTGGCTCCTTCCAACACTCTGGGCAAGCAATAACCACTCCAAATGCAAGACTTTTCTTTCATGCCCCAGTGGCCTAAGCAACTCATTAACTCTCCAGGGCTGAGCTTTGAAATTACTTAAAAATCTCACATCCCACTGAGCTAGGAGTCTGAGTGCCGGAAGACAGTCTGAGCCAGGAATGCGGCAGTCATGACAAACAGTCCACAAACAGACAGACAGACAGACAGACACACACACACACACACACACACACACACAGCCCCGCGCGAGGACAAGAGGCTCGAGTGGGACTACAGCGCGTGGAGGGCTGCAGACCTGGAGGGCGGCAAGCAAAGCACAGCTACTACACAGTGTCACCCGCGTCTCCAAAAAATGAGCTTTCTCGGGAGCAGACGCCTGGTTGAGTGCTGGGCCGGAAGCACGACGACACTTCTCCCGAGCCCCGCCCCGCGCTCCTGCACTGTGGTGTCCGCGCGCCATCTGGTGGCTCTGTGCTGCCATTGCAGCCCATCCGGGTTTTCACCAGTGGAGGTCAGAGGAGTCCGCGGTGGGCTGCAAAAGATGGCAGAGCCCCAGAGAAAACACTGGGCGCCGCCAGATGCTCTGAATTTGGCTAGATACTTGCCGTCTCAGGTTATCCTAAAGGGGGACAATTGTGCTTCACACCAGTTCCTGAGTGTTTTATTGGGTCTCACTACGAGATCGGACTCGTGTGCTGTTGTCTCGAACCCCGGTCCCTGCGTCAGCGTAAGCAGGCCTCTAGTCCACTGAGCTATCTGGCCAGCCCTCAACATTGCGTCTTTAACAGGCCCTTTAAAGTTTGGAGAACTCAGCTCAAAGATCTCTGCAGCACACCTCAAGAGCTTTTGATGCACGGAAAGGATTGTGGGTTTCTGGGAAGGAATGATGGTTCATTATGGTTTCTAAGCTATCTGACTTTTAAGCCTTTTCCCCATCTCTATCTTAGAAGTGCAGCTTGAAGACACTACCTTACATAAAACTTTAGGGAGGATTGGTCTACCCTATTCATCTGACCTGTGGTTACATAGCTGTCTTCTCAAAACTAGGCATCTATTTCTGTCTTTGAGGTCTGCTGGAACACACTACAGCCAGAGTGCTTTAAACAGCAGTTCACTTCCTCAACAGTTCTGGAAACTAGAAATCTAAGGTCAAGGTGTTCTCCGGGGATCTGGCGCCTTCTGAGGCCTCTCCTTGTCTCCTAGCCAAGTCTTTGCTGGTCTTTCCTTTGTGACAGTGCCCTGATCTCTACTTCTTGCGAGGACAGCAGTCCTGCTGGTTAGGACCTGTCCTAATGATTTCCTTTCACTTTACCCATTAAAGGCCCCACAGCTGACCACAATTGTCTTCAGAAGTATAGAAGTTAGAGCTTTAGCAGACGAATCTAAGAAAGGCACAATCCAGCCCAGCCCAGTCTTACTTTCGGATTTGCTGGTGCTTGGGTACAAAATTATCCACTGTTTAGAGCAGAGTAGGCAAATTACAGCCAGTGGGTGAGATCCAGCCTGGCACCTGTGATCATAAAGTTTTATTGGCACAGCGACATATATTCCTTCATATATTGTCTGTACTTACTTTTACATTCAGTGGCAGAGTTAATAAGTAACAAAAGCTGCATTTGGTAACAGAAGGGGTAACAAAAGCCACAGTGGCAGAGTTAAAAAGTGGTTACAAGACCGGGCATGGTGGTATATGCCTGTAATCCCAGGACTGGGGAGGCTGACAATAGGAGGATCAGCTGCTTAGTGAGACCCTGGACCTAATATGAAATAAATAAAAGTTGTAACAAACACCTGCAATGCTGGAAATACCAAATGGCCCTTGATGGAAAATGCTGTGGGCCTTGTCTGAGAAAACCTTTCTGGGCTATCTCATTGTGACCCTATAGGGGCCACACCTAGAGGGACTATACCCAGAGGGACAGAGACAGCAAGAATAAAATATGAACAACTAGGGAATCCAGGTGAAGCCCCTGAGACATCATTGAATGGTAAACTGTTCATTCTGCTTTTCTGTAGATTTGACAATTTTCAAAATAAAAACTTGTGTCATATTTCCAGCTGGGCACACAGCTGTTCTACATCATGTGCTTCTGGGTATTTCTCCAGTTCTTAAGAGAGTAACAGTTACAGATGTTTCTTAGCCCTTTGACTGGTTTATAGTGGGTACTACACATAAAAGTAAACAAAGCATTGATGTTTCTATTGTAAATTATTCCTATTTTTCTTAGAGTCATTACTTTTCTGCTGCTAAACCTTGGGCCTTACATATGCTAGGCAAGCACTCTACCACTAAGCTACAGCTCATGAACTCATGCCTTTTCCTAGAGTTCTTAATGGTACCAAATGAACAAGATGTTAAGATGAATTTTTTTTCAACTATGTATCTTGCAGTGCCAACAAATTATCTTTAAAAAAGTAAATCACGGGGGATGGGGAGGGTGGGGAGCTGCATCCCTGTAATCCCAGCACCCTGGAAGGCTGGGACAGGAAGATCTCAACTTTAAGCCTAGCCTAGGCCACTTAAATGACTTAACAAAGCCTCATTTCAAAATTTAAAAAAAGCTAGGATTGTGACTCACTGAAAAAGCCCTACATTCAATCTCCAGTACTGCAACAAATAATAAAGCAAACAAACAAAGCTGTCCCATGAGATAATCTCTGGCTGGGAGATCTCTGAAGGGGCTGCTCATTTTCCATTTGCATTCCAGTGTGTTTAGGTTGGGGACAGGGGTTCACACCTCAGTTCCTCCTCTAGCTTGACATCGTGGTCTTCACTGTCAGGGACCCCATGAATTGCTACCTGACTGCTCCAGAGCCAGGGCTGGAGGACAGGGCTTTCGGCACTTTAGAGGTGCACGAGTGCTGGCCTGGGGACCACTAGGGTAGGAAGGGACCTGCCTCTTAAACACTGTGCCTCATTTAGCATCAAGGTTTGAAGGAAATGTTCTGCCTGAGGGAAGCAGGAAAAAATGAGGTTTTATAGAATTCTGCCTGTTTTTAAAGCTAGAGGGCACACTAAAAATAGCTGCAGGGACTAAACCACCCAGGGGCCTCTCAGGCTGCCCCATTGGAGCCCCTGCCTGAGAATCTATCCTTCAGATGTGCTGCAGCTGCCACATGGTGGGCAGCCCGCCAGGAAGTCAGACTGGGGCAGGGGCAGGATGGGTGCCCTGGGGGAAGAGCATGGGTGCACGCTGCCAGAGCATCTGAAATGTCTGGACAGCCACGGACTGCAACAGCCACTGGGACCACCAGAAACATGGTGGCCATGCTTTCCTTGCTTGAAGACTCCTTTCTTTCTTACCCAGGCCATGGCTGACATGCCCTCTCCAGTCCTATCTCTGGATTTCCATAGGATTCCTCCTCCATTGAGAGTCCAGGGCAGCTTCACTGGAGCCCAGCTCAGTCCCGCCATCCTATTTTTCATTTTTATGTGTATCTTTTTATTTCTTTTAAATACTAGAGATTGAACCCAGGCCCTTCCACATGCTAGGCAAACATGATATTCTCCACCTTTTATTTTATTTTTTCAATACTGAGGATTAATCCAAGGCCTTTGCACTAAGCTACATCCCCACTCCCTTTTTTATTCTACACAGACTCTTGCTAAATCACTACATTGCCCAGGCTGAGGTCATATTTGGCCATCTTGTGCCTCAGCCTTCCACAGTGCTCAGATTATTAGTCATGTGCTATGCCCAGTTTAATTTAATTTTTTGAGACAGAGTCTCACTCTGCATTTCAGCTTGAGCTCACTTTGTAGACCAGACTCGTCTCAAACGCACAAAGGTCCTCCTTCCTCAGCCTTCAGAGTGCTGGGATTGAACTCAGGCCCTTGCACTTGCCAGCAAAGCACTTATTCTACTGAGCCATCTCCTCAACCCCTAATACAGCAAATAATCAACCATTTAACTCAAGCAAGTGATCAAACAAAAATTTAAGTGGTTCTTCATCTTTTACTTACTTTATCTAAACCCCTTACACAGAGCTATTAAGCAGTTCCCTCTAACCACATCGTCCTCTTTTTCATCTTCTCCCCTAACGTTCGCTCCTGGCAAAGCTGCCAAGAAGGGCCAGGGAGATGGCTCAGTGGAATAAGCACTTCCCTGGCAAGCACATAAGGTCTGAGTTCAATTCCCAGTTCCTCAAAAAAAATAAATAAATGAATGAATGAATAAATAAATAAATAAATAAATAAATAAATAAATAAATAAAGCTGCCAAGAGAAGAGTCTTCCTATCTCAGTGGGGTGGCAGAGGCTATGTCATTTTTGTGTTTCTAAAACCCATTATGCTTGACAGTGTCATTCTCAGGATAGAGGAATCAAGAAACAGCCTTTGACAGCAGGCCATGATCATAAACACCTGTAAGCTCAGCACTCAGGACACTGATGCAGGAGAATCACCTCAAGTTTGAGGCCAGCCTGGACTACATAGCGAGTTCGAGGCCAACCTGAACTACAAAGCAAGATCCTGCCTCAAGAAAAAAGAAAAAAAAGAAAGGAAGGAAACAAACAAACAAATAGCCTTTGAGGGTGTGCTACCAACAAGAGCAGAAAAACAGGGACCCAGCAGGTATCTGCACACCCTTGTTCACAAGGCCTTGACCACAGCCGAGAGGTGAAGCTATGTGACAGAAGAATGCATTAGGATAATTTGGTGAATACTCATAGTGAAACACTGCCTGGCCCAAAGAGCAAGAAAATTCCGATACCTGCTACATAATGCATGACCTTTATGGACTGTGTCAGTCTGTTTTTTTTTTAAATTTTATGTATTTGGTGCAGGGTTCCACTACACAGCTCAGACTCATAGTGATCCTCCTGTTTTCAGCCTCCCCAGAACTGGGATTACAGGTATGTGCCACCATGCCTGGTCTCAGTGACCAGCTCAGCATGCCCAGGAGCATGGCTGGGGCATCACATGATGCCAGGGATCAAAGCCTGGTCTCTGTGCTTCGCAGGCAGGTGCTTAAACCTCTGAGCTATCAGTCAGCTGTCTGCATTGTGACCAAGTACAGGCTATACATTGACTTTAGCAGGGAAGATTCATTTTGGGCTCAGGGTTTGAGAGCTTCCTGGCTTTGGTCCCTGGGCCTCAGTGCCTCTAGCCTACAGTGAAACAGACTCTGGAGCAGGAGGAGGTTGTGCATGAGTGGCAGTGGGCAGCTGAGGTGGAAAGGGGTGCGCCTGAACACCTGCTCCCCAGGCCAGTGCCCCTAGGTGGGGGTGTGGTGAGCATCTGCTGGCATTCAGCAGCCTTGAGATCCAGTCACCTTCAGAAAGCCCCACCTTGAAACACCCAAACTTTCAAGGAATTTCTGATCCAAGCATAACAAGGACTTTATACTAAGACAGATAAGCCAGTCGCAACAGAACACATCGTCTGTGATTCCACTAGATGAGAACCAAGTTCACAGACACAAAGTGGTCAGGGCTGGGGTGGGTGGGGAGGCAGTGTCGGAAGGTGCTTGATGCCACTGAGCTATCAGCTGCAACACAGGTGCAAAGCTAAGACTGAGGTGATGTGTATTCCACCTACAGTTCAAATCATTCTGCATCTATAGTCCAAATACCTGTGTTTGGATCAGGTCTGAAATCCATAACATAGGCCAGTGGATGATGCCCACCTGTAATCCCAGCACTCTGGGTGGCTGAGGCAGGAGGGTCTCAAGTTCAAACTCAGCTTGGGCAATTTAGTGACTTAGTAAGACCCAGCCCTCCTCCCAAATTAGAAAGGGACTTGTGATACAGATCATGGCAATGGCCTGGGTTTCAACCCTCAGGATCACCCAAATAATTCATGCGTGCGCACACACACACACACACACACACACACGTGCATACAATCCATGGAATAAAGGTTGTCTGAAATCATTCAATGTCTACAAAATCACTTAGTCCATGCTGGATGATGGAGTATTCGTGTTGCCCTAAGGTGATGACATAGGAGGAAGGGCCTTGTGGGGCCTCAGGGGTGAGCAAGAAAGACCTGAGGAAGCACCTGTCCCTTCCATCCTAGGAGGACACAGCAAGAAGCTGCCCTTTGTGACCCAGAAAACACACCCAGGCCTCACATCAAATGCACCTCTGCTTTGCTGAGGTGTCCAGAACCCCAAGAGGCAAGGTGATGCTGTTTTAAGCTGCCCAGGCTGTGGACCTGTGTGGACTAAGAGGAAAAGCTGCCTGAGGCCAGGGACAGTGGCTGCCCCACTGCAGAGCCCGGCAATGACAGCTCCTAGGCACGCAAACACCTGCTGGGTGAACAGGTCTGACCTCACACTGCCCCCACTGGAAGGCGACAGTCTTATCTTCAAGGACTTCATGGGTGCCAAGATCCCAGGCCACCAGGTGGAATGGTGGGGCGCTGCTGTCAGCAAGGGGTTCTGTGATGCGAAGCAGCCTCAGAGGGGGCCTCAGAGTTTACAAAGAACGAAGAGCAGGTGCTAAGTGCATGCCACCATGGATGTTAAGATTTTCCATAAGACCAGCACTAGGCCTGAAAAAACATTACCCATAGAATACTAATTTGGGGATGATTCACAGGCACAGTCTTCACACTGGATGCAAACCAGACCAAGGACTGCTGCTTTCACTTCCTGGTTTGGTTTGTAAGAACCATTCCATCCCCAATCCCCTCAGAGGACCCTATGGGACAAAGGTCACTGTTCACCTCCCTCTCAAGCCAGATGAATCTCAGAAAGACCTTCTCTTCCTCCCACTGTCCCTTCCTCCTTCCCTGCCTTCCTCCTCACACCCTTCCTTTTCCTTTCCTTCCCTCCATATCTCTCTGCCACTCTCCTCCCTCCCTAAGGTTTGTAGCCAGTCTCTTATCACAGGTCACCAGACAGCCCTGTCATTGCAGGTGTGTGGTCCTCTGTGACCCCGCTTTGGTTTCACACTGCACTAAGCATCACCTTGCCTGGCCTCCAGAACCGCAAGCCCAGTGAAACTGTGCCTTTAGCAATGGCCCAGGCTGTGGTATCCATGTACAGCAGCACCAAACAGACTCAGGCAGTATCTCCTTTGGTCAAACATCTTTTTTTCTAATAGTTTTTGTGACTCTTACAAATGACCTAATTTTGCTTTAAGTAAAGGGCTTTCAATTATGCTAACTAATCATGCATTAATACAAATTAAAGGATCCACCCTCACAGTTGCTTACAAAACACCAGTGTGGAAGCATGATGAGTAATTTTACTGATAGTGGTATGATTTGCAGTTTTCTAGAGAAAGGAAGTGTTCCCTGTGCCTGAGTAAGAGATGATCAATGAAACTGCTGAGTCTGGTCTATACCAGCACTTTCATATAAGCACCAGAACCTCATCTTGCTCTGGAGCTTGTGAATTGTAATCTCAGGGAAATGTTACTGGAATTCTCATGAGTAAATTCCAATCTACAACTTCCAATACAACCCACAGTGAAAGGAAAAAAAAAAAAAAAGAGAAATATTTTCAATCATGAGTAAATTCCAGTCTACAACTTCCAATGCAACCCACAGTGAAAGGGAAAAAAAAAAAAAAAAAAAAAAAAAAAAAAAAAAAAAAAAAAAAAAAAAAAAAAAAAAAAAAAAAAAAGAAATATCTTCAACCATGAGTAAATTCTAGTCTACAACTTCCAATGCAACCCACAGTGAAAGGGGGGGAAAAAAAAAAAAAAAAAAAAGAGAGAAAAATATCTTCAATCATGGGGATCCGGGGAGGTGACTAACTGGAATGAAAGCCTTATCCAGGTGCAAACCTGGTTTTAATAGGCAGGAACTACATGAGTGCTGTGAGCTATATGAGCACTGTGAGCTGGGCCAGGCAGGAGCAACAGGGGCACAGTATGCAGAGAGGTAAGCAGAAGGAGTGCCAGACTCCAGTAACTGGTAGCCTCTAAGTTTGGAGGAATCTGCCTAACAGTCTGAGGAAGTAGTTTGTGTTTAGGATGTTCCTTTAGCTCTGATGCTGGCCATATTTGCCAGGGAACATCACTGCCTCTTCCTCGAAGCTCCATCCCAGTCAACAGTGCAGCATCTCTTGGCCTAGCTCACACTTAAGGAAGGCACTATACTCAGGACTGCACAGACTTGTGGCTGTTGCATTGCTTGAAGAGCATCTCCCTGGCCAGCTCTGTGCACATCAGCACGTGGTAGTAGGGCAAGGGTGAACCAAGTTGTCTTGGGAGAGCTGTCTCGGTGGTCCCCCACACCTTCCCTCAGAAGAGAAGGCAAAATAGCTACATGGAACTCAGAAGGCCTCACACATACTCAGGAGGCTGAAGCAAGAGGATCACAAGTTTAAGGTTAGTCTCGATAACTTAAAAGAGACCCTGTCTCAAAGTAAAAAATAAATGAAAAATGCTGGGAATGTTGCTCAGTGGTAGAGTACCCCAGGTTTCATCCTTGGGGTGTGATGGAGGACTTCTTTTAAGTCTAAATGTTTCTAGTTGACAAGAGGAATGCAACAGTGACTGCAATTAATACATTTCTTAACAGCTATCTCCTTCTCTGTAGCTGTTTTTTTTTTTTGGGATTTTAGGAAAGTGTTTACAGGATGTTCAGAGTCACTACTCGATCAGACTCATAGTGATCCTATTTACAGCCTCCCAAGGGCTGTGATTACAGACATGCACCACCACACCCGGTCTGTTAGCTGTGTTCTGCTAAGAGTAAAATCTCCTCTGTCACCCACTCACTCAGGACCAATGATGTTATCATCACTTCACTGCCCTTTGGGGATAACTGGCAATTTCCTGAAACACTGATCAAATTCCTGCAGACAGCATAGATGAGCCCACAGGTCAAGCTGGTGCACTCAGAAATCCAGCCTCAAGCCTGCTGGGACAGGACTCATTCTCTGCTGCCTTCTGAGGGTGTGTACAGGAAAAGCAGATAGAACTGAGCCTTGGAGGTTTTTTATTTTTTTTTAGCAGGAAACAGGTCTGTGCTGGAACCCCTCGCTCTCTGCATGTGGGATGATGGGTGGGTTCCAAGTGAGGGGCATTAGCAGAGGGGGTTAATGGTAGTACACTTTACAAATTAATATTCACCATACACTTTGGTTACCCCTTATAATTCTAACCTTCGGTCAGGGTCTAATGAAATCAAATTAAATTGTTTACCTAAAATACAGCCTTCTCAAAATAAGGATTTCTGGGCCTACCTTTTATATTTTTGCCTCAGAAACTCATACGGGTGCTGGCACCTGTCTTTTAATGCCTCTTCCCAGGGACTTGGTCACAGTGACCTATGCTCCTGAGGTAAGAGTGCAGCTCCTTTGTGACCTCAAAGCCAGGAGTGGGTAGGAGGGTCATGACTCACTTTCCCAGGTGCTGGGCACCTATCAGTCACGATCTTCCCAGGTGCAAAAGAGCAGCCCACTGGCAGCCTTTCCGTGCAGCTGCATCAGCTCTCCAAGAAGTGTTACCAAGAATAGAGCCAGGAGAAACAGTAGTAGTCACACCATGCCTGGGCAGATGTGCTTCCTCCACCAGCTGTCAACACGGAAGGGGTGTGAAGCTTTCATCTCTGGTAAGAAAGTCTCAGCAAGCCATTCAGAGGCAGAAGACACAGCAAAGGGGGCTTTCATGAGAGCTCTGCTTTCTCCATGGGCAATGGGGCTTTTTCAGGGTCTCATGGGGATCTTGGTCCCATTCTTTCTTTTCCATAGAAGAGTTTGGTAGATGAAAGAGGACTAAACCTTGGCTCTCTGGGCCCTCTGTTTCTGGTAACTCCAATGGCAGTGAATTTTAGATGTTAGCCTTGAGTTCAACCACCCCTGGCCAGGAACATGCAGTGAAACACATCACCATGCTAGTCCAAGTCCTGGACACACTAAGAGCTTCCATCAATATGCAGAGGAAGGAAAGTGCCCAGAAGGTAACTCTCAGTGAGAATGCAGGACAAGGACTCAACTCAAATGGGACAAAACTGACAGCCGGGGAGATGGCTCAGTGGAGTAAGCACAAGAGCCTGAGTTCAATCCCCAGTTCTGAAGAAAAAAAAAAAAAAGGGACAAAATTGTTCAAGAAAAGAAGGGCCAAGGAGCTAGCTCAGCAGTATAAAACACTACAGAAAGTGAAAAGAGCAATAAACATTGGAGATGCAGAGAACAATTAGAGGCAGGAACCAGTTTCTATCGTACCTTCCAATCATAGGGAAGTTTTACCAGAGGCATTGATCCTCTGTAGTCCCAATAGGTTAATATTCTGTGAATAAGCCTTTCTCTCTTGCCTTGGCTACTGGAAAACTGCCTTGGGTTAAATGAGAGCAGTTTTCCTTAGCAATTGTCCTAGTTACTTTTCTCTCACTGCTGAGACAAAATACCTGACACCCAAAATTAAGGAAAGAAAGATTTAATAAACAGCTCTCAGTTCATGAAGATTTCAGTCCATATTCAGCTGGCTCCAAGGCAGAGTGGCACATGGCAGAGGACAGCTGTTCATGGCAGCAGAAAACAGGAAAGAGTGAATGAAGGGAGGAGCAGTAGCTGAGGCAGGTAGCAAGCCTCTCTCCCCTCCTTATATTTGTAATGCAGATTACCCATCCATAATCCCAGCATTGGATCAAGAACTAATCACAAACTCTAGAAGCTGCCCTATGACTGCATAAAGTTTTGGGGGGATACCTAAACACAAACTATTACAGCTAGGTTTCCTTCTCCCTACCTAACTAGATATGCTTTCTAGAAGCACATAGGAAAAGTGGACATTTGTGATTTTCAGATTCCACTTATTCCCTCTTTTGATAACTGGACACCAAATTTCCTCCAGGAATGTACCATTCCCGGCTGCTATCCACATGCATGGGAGAGTTCTAAGTGTGTCTGTGAGGTGAGGGGAAAGCTGAGCACACAGTCCTTCCATGGTGGTTAGTTTGTAGTGTACACAGGAGCCAACCTAGCAAGAGCCATGAAGACCACCTGTAATCCCAGCACTCTGGGAATCTAAAGGAGGCACTTGTCTGAGCACACAGACATGCTGACAGGGAGTCTTCCAGAGGCAGAGGAAGAGAGAAACCAGGTCTAGTTCATGGCTTGAGGGTTAGGCTCTGCATACCTGAGGTGCACCCTGCCATTAACCTGCAAGGCACCCTCTTTTCCAAGCTCAATCTGACCTCACTTTAGTCTCAGCAGCACACACTTGAGTGGACAGGGGCCCAGCTTGCTTGAGAATAGGATGTGGTAATGGCAAAATAGTGGGAAAATGCAGAAAAGTGCAAATTAGGGAAAAAATCCACTCACAATCCCAACACCTAGAAATACAGGTAATCCTAGGTCCACAACACTCCTACGACATGGCATGAACACTGCCCACAGTTTATCCTTCTTGGACCTGCAGTTTGTGGCTGTAGGGCAGTGATAGTCAGATCCTCTAGAGCTTTCAATGATACAAACAGCCCACTATGGGACACAGGCCACAAGCTCACCACCCTGCTCTAGAATCCTAGAGGCCCACCCGACTAACAAAAAAACTGAGAGGTCCACTCACTTCAATCTACTTCCTCAAGAAAGAGGCAAAGAAGGGTGACAAGAAGTTCCAAAGGAATCAGGCCTGGAAGTTCATGTCTGTGCCAAGAGTACCAGGAACCCTGCCCTTTCCACACAAAATGCCAGTTCAGTCAGCCTCTGGACTCCGTCACCTCCCAAATCTTTATCATCCTTGTTGCCTTAAAACTTGCCTCCTCCTAATTTGGGGAGGAATGAACTCTTTTGTGACCCACCCTGGACTTGAACTCATGCTTATGCAATCTTGCCTCAGCTCCACAAGTAGTTGGGACCACATGCATATAACCACACCCCCAACACTCCATCACTTAACTAAAGCCAAGCTGTAGTTCAGCTTGGCTTTGAGCTCACTACGTAGAGCTCAGGTTGGCCTCATACTTGCAGTGATCTTATCTCACCTTGTTAAGAGTTGCGATTACAGGAATATGCCACCATACCCATCCACAATGTTTTCTCAATTGTTTTCGTTAACAGTATAGCCTTTAAAAGGTCAAAAAACCTTTGGAAGAGCAATTTCTTAGGTTGTATTACACAAAGGAGAAAAAAACCATTTAATTCACCTTCCCCTCAAAATATGGAAAACTGAAATGCTATTTTTCTTTAGTCGACGGGCTATTAAAATAGACAAGTCTTGAACACAAAGTGTGATATTGATCAATGTGGAATCCTGTGCTCTGAATTACCTTATTCTGCCACCAGATAGCTTTACATTCCTTCACATACCACCATTTCCTAATACTCATTTCCCACATCACTACTGTGCTTTTAAGTAACCCCAGGCCAGCAGCATGACTATCCTGAGAACTTGCTGGAAACACTCAGGTGCATGTCACAGCAATTTGCTTCAAGACTTCCAGTTGATTTGGACAGTTCCTCTTCCTACAAAAGGAAATCATTTTGTGAGGTTTCTCAACCTAGAATCTGAAGACCATCTCTTTATTTTCATCCCCATGACAAGATAACTGCTTTGTTCTACACCACCTGCATAGCTCCCAACACTCTCAAAGGGCCATTAATCCAAAATCACCTAGGTTTCTGAGCCATAACACTCAGGAGTGTTCATTTGTGTAAACACACACCAAGCCTAAGTTTTCGCCAAACCCTTTTAACACCCAAACAGCTGAGGCAAAAACATTTCATTTTTGTACATTACAAGGCAGAGAATTTGCTGTTCTCGTATAATGCACCAGTTTCCCCACAATTTTTTCTTCTGCAATAACTTTTTTTTTGGTATTTTTGAGACAGAGTTTCCCTATCAGTTCAGGCTGGTCTCAATCTCACAGGCATGCACCATCACATTCAGTCAGTAAAAACATTAACACTACCTGCTACAGGTAGATTGAACAATGTCGTAAGTTGGTAAAAACATCAAATTTAATAAGAATCATTTATGGCCTGTCCACTAAGCAGAGTATACTAGCTTTTACTTGCTTCACAATCTCCAAGTAGGCCTACTTAAATTTTAAGTACAGAGCATGGAAATGAGCAACAGATCACTGCACAAAATAGCATTCAATGTGCTCTATCTGGTAGATTCTATTTAAAAAAATTTACCCAAGTGTACAGCATTAACACGCAGGAATACACAAGCCTTTACTCTAGCTAAATATAGCAAGATCTCCTACTTCCATTATTATGTGAAACTATATAGGAACACTGTAAAGTTAATGGGTAGGGGTAAATAGCTATTTTTCCTTATAAATGAACAAAGCTAGTTTTTAAAAGTGGTACTTAGCCGGGCGTGGTGGTGCATCCCTGTAATCCCAGCACTCGGGAGGCTGAGGCAGGAGGACTGTTGTGAGTTCGAGACCAGCCTGAGCTACAAAGTGAGCTCAAGGCCAGCCTGAACTGCATAGTGAGACCCTGTCTCAAAAAGGACAAAAAAATAAATAAATAAAATTTTAAAAAAAAGTGGTACTTAAAAATTAACAAACCCTATTATTTAAATAAGAAAATGATACCTCAGCCTGTTCAAAGGCAGTCTTCCCACCCCCACCACCATCTCAGCTGCCCAGTTCCATCCGGTCACCCTTTCTTGTATCTGTTTTCCCTTCACTGACCTTTATCCAATCTGGTCTGGCAGTGGACTGCCTGACTGTGTAGCTGATCTAACCCAACCTGACTGTGCCAGAATCCCATCAGTGACACTGGATAGCCAGCATGATTGTTCTAGCCATCCTCACCGAAACCACACTGTATTAGAAGAAAAACACTACTTAAGGAGTCAAGATCACAAGCCTGGAAGGCACCTGAGGCAGAGGCTTCAAATATGCCATCTTCTGATTTGATGTTCTAGTTTTTACAGTGACAACGAATAATTGATATTAAATTCATCTAAGCATAACCACCCGTGTAGCTAACCAGAGGCAGATACTAGAACCTCAGCCCACACTCCTCCTTACTAAAATCCAACAAATCCAAGAGTAAAAATAAAAAGCTGGCCAGGCATGGTGACACACACCTGTAATCCCAGCATTAAGAGACTGAAGACACTTCGAAGCTGGGCATACAGTGAGTTCAGTACCAGCCTGAGCTACACAGTGAGACCCTGTCTCAAAAAGAAGCCTGGCTGGGCATGGTGGCACATAACTGAAACAAGGAGGTCAATGCAAGTTCGAGGCCAGCCTAAACTACCATAAAGACTATGTCACACACATATACACACAAAAAAAATCTGTCAGTAAGCCAAAATAAAGACTAACACATAGGAAAACCTTTTGATATTTTTCCAGATTCTTAGAATGCAGGACATCCTTTCAAAGAAAAATGCTGCTTGATCCAAAAGATGCCTTTAAGTACCAAAGATCTTTATTCTCAATTCTGAAATAGCAGATAATGTCACTGCGAGAGTAAGAGGTCCCACAAACTCTAGTGAAGTCTCTAGTCACTATTACATCCCACTCTCAATATATGAGATAAATTAACCTGAAACATACAGAAGTGAAAGCAAAAAGGGAACATTTTTACAGGCAGTTGACCCCAGTTGCCTTAAAGGTTAATTTTCAAATTTACAGTCATGGAACTTTTAAATTCCAGTGAACATCAAAAAATCAATTCAGAAACACTGTCAGGCAAGCATGCAAAATTCAGAATATTTAAAAAGTGCAAGTCCCAGTTGTCCAAACACACTCCTCAGGCAAAGGTGAATCTGAAGGTGCTCAACAGAACCAAAAGTGAGACAAAGGAAAGAGACACTTAAAAATCACCTAAGTTGATTCCCTGGTATTACAAATGAGAGCAGACTCCAACTGGCGAAGCTCACAGGTGATATCAGGTACACAGATCTAATTCCCAGTAATAATTATGTTTACATATACTTAAAATACAAGACGATACCCAGAAACATTCACCTGATTTAAATAAAATTGCTCAAAACAGACAAAGAAGTGGAACTGTTAGTACAACACAGCAGCATACCACGCATGTTTAAGACTAAATAGAAAGGTCTCATTTTAACACTTTTCAAAAAATACAATCAAATCTATCCAACTTTCATTTATAAGAAAATGTGTTAGCTTTAAAAATGTACATTCACCACTTTCCTACACCTTTTCACTGTTGTAGTTTTTTGTAGTGCTGGGGACAAATCTAAAGCCTCACGCATGCTACACAAGTACTCTATCCTCAGCTGCAATCCCAGCCCTTTTGCCTATTCTTTAAAACTAAGCATTGGGTTTTTTAATGGTATACACACATTTTAAGTACAAGGCTAAGGAATAAACAAAATTCGTATTTTGGTAACTCATAGTGTTTTTATAACATCAAAAGCTCTCTATTAAAATACTTTTCACTGGGAAAAATAAGTAATAGACAAATGGATCTACACAAAGTAAACATTAACTTTGGTAGATTTCAGTGTAGTCCACTAATAAGCATATTTGCCCTTATTCCCCCAGTTGTTCAATTTCTGAGCTCAGAATTTTTAAAAATTTTTTGAGATTTTTATTATGTTGAGATTTGTTTTCATTCCACATCATCTTCAGCCAAGCTCTGAGCACTTACAATTCTCTGGAAAAAAAGAAGATTTAAATTCAGAAATTATCACAAATATTAATCAGATTCAGTTTAACATGAAACTCTTTACAGTCTGAGAATCAAATCTGTTACAGTGTTCATCCCTTCTGACATTTAAACATTAACACTTTGTACATTACCTAAAAAATGTTCACACTACCAGTTCCATTATCAAACTTCAAATTAACAAAAGAAACACATTGTTACATCGTAATCATTATGTAACCTAAAAAGAATTTAACACACATCACTCCCACACAAACCAAGAATAGCAATGAGTATTTTTAATGATTGTTCTATGTTCTACCATTCCCTCTTTTGACTCAAAGTTATTGAAGGATTATGGTACAGTATGTTTTTATTCCTTTTTTGCACTGCTATAGATCAAATCCAGGGGCAAGCTGTCCATCACTGAGCTACATCCCCAGCCCATTTGTTGAGATAGCCCTAGTATCTTGCCCAGCCTGCCTTAAATTTACAATTCTTCTGCCTCAATTACACAAACATCTGGAATCACATACAGGTGTACAGCACTATGCCAGTTTAGGAATACTGTATTCTAAAATTGGCAGTCTCAAAACATTTCTAGAAACCATAAATAAAATTAAAACTGAGCTAAAAAAGGCAGTTTTCATAAAGAGGAATTTAGGCTTTATCCTGAAGTCAACTTCCCAAAAGCACTATTGCTAAAAGGTTCATGTGTTGCGAAGTCAATACCCACTGTGGCAGTGCTGAGAAGTGGAAGATCTTTAATGAATCTCTTTATATGTCACCCAGCACCAAATGTTATGGTACCGAAACACAAAGCTAACCTTGGCTGTCCTTCAAATAGCATATTAACACTAAACAAATGATTATCGTATGATTAGTCTAGAATCACATTAGTCTAATTTTTAAGAGATTCAGATCACTGGCTTTCAACTCTTTTTTCCTCACATCTCTGGTACTTTTATTTTCTGATCCTTTTTTCAATCTAGCTGAGTAAAAGTTACTCAGAAAGGGCTCAGGGCTGGTGAGATAGCTCAGCAGACCAATCACCTGCTAAAGGCAAGTGCAGGGACTGGGATTCGATCCCCAGCACCACATGCCCAAGCACTGGGCTCACTCCAGCCACTGATACCAGGCGTGGTGATATACCCCTGTAACCCCAGAGCTGGGGAAGCTGAAAACAGGAGGATCACTCCCAGTCTGAGCTGCTAGTGAGGCCCTGTGCCAAATACATAAAAAAATTAAATAAACAAAAAATGAAAAATACATTTTAAAAAATGGGCTCAGTGGTAGAATGCTTGTCCAATACACAGAGACCCAGAATTACCAAAAAAGAGTTTCAAAAATTAAGTTACTAACCATAAAGTTCTGTCAAAACTTCCCACTGATACTTTACTAATTCTCACCTGCACAAACTTGAAAAATTAATACACATTATTCTAAAAAATGTATTGATTGGGGCTTGTTGAAAGAACTCAAAAGGGACAGAACACTTAATTAACTTTTGGGGGCTTTCTGAGACACAGTCTTGCTGTATAGTTCAGGCTGGCCTCAAACAAACTGCAATTTTCCTGCTTCAGCCTCCCCAGTGCTGGGATTATAAAAGTGTGAGCTACAATATTCAGTTAATTCTTACATTATATATAAATTAATCTTCTATATATTGTACATGGCATTTTTCACTTTTGATTAAGAATACAGTCACATAGCTCCAAACTCAAACTGGACCAGAGACAGACCTACTTTTAGTTATGTCTGAAGAGAGTGTACACTCATTTATGCCTAGTTTACAATCAATGCCATCTCACTTCCCACATCCCGTCAGGCCACCTAATGAAAGTGACCCAGAAGAGTAGCCAAAAAGCTAATTTTTAAAGCATGATTAAGACTGGCCTGAATGTAAGGACCTGAACACAAAGGCCAGAACACATTCTTGGGCTGGGGAGACAGCTCAGTAGAATACACACTTGACTGGGCAAGCACAAGGTCCTGAGTTTAATCCCTGGCACCACAAAAAAAACAAAACAAAAAAAAAACCCACATTCTTGAGTCACCACTAGGACACAATCACTAAGACTTATGCTCAGATTTTCTGCTGTTGTTCATTTCTTGAAGACAGGGTCTTGTTATATAGATCAAACGGGCCTTAAACTCACTATATAGCTCAAGCTGGCTTGCAACTTAAGTGATCCTCCTGCCTCAGCCTCCTGAGTCCTAGAATTATAGGCATGTGCCACCACGCCCTGTCTATATCCAGTTAGTTAGATGTTACACCATTAATGAGAATTTTCAGGCACTGGTTTATTAAGCATTCTATGTTCACTAGCCTCATATATAACTGTCCCTAAACATTCAATTTTTATGTTCTACTGCTCATTTTGAATTTCATCATATTCCAAATCCTTACCTGACTAATTGTTGGGAGCTTAGTGAGAAGCATCTGGAACACCGGTGGTGGAAGAGTTTGCTGTAACACCTGCAGCAACTGCTGTGGCTGTCCACATACAGCAATTGCATTTGTCAGATGGTCCACACCCTTCTCATATTCACCTGCAAAATTTAAATAAAATTACATGTAATCTGAAAAGCTGTTAACTGTCATAAAAAATGAACCTTCTCACTGTGTCCAAATGATGCTGACCAAAAACTGTGCCAATAAAGTTGGACATATTATGAAACTATTAACAAGAATCCATCACATGATATACACTAATTTGGAAATATCTCCAATATACACACAGAAGAGGGAAATTAAGATTCTGAAATACCCAATACATTATTGTTTATAAACTAAAACATTCCTGAAACATCAGGACAGAAGACTAGAAGCTGAGGTTGAAAAAAAGGAGACTAAGTTTCACTTTTTAAGTGCTAGGGATATAGCTCAGTGACACAGCACCCCGCTGGCAAGCACAAGATCCTGAGTTTCATTTCTGGTACCAAAACACAATCTATCAATCAATCAATCAATCCTCTCTATGTTAGTTCATGGAAATAAAAGAAAAAAAAATTCTAAAGTGACACTAAAAATAAAAAGAGAATATACAACAGAAGTATGACAGAATGTTAAAACAGTGACTGCTTCTATACACACAAAATTATCAAAGATTTAGTTTTTGAAGGTTTATTTAATTCGATAAATTTTAAGTACTTGCCATGTGGTCACTGTCCTCAGTAAATTCTAAACAGAAATCCAAAGAACTACTCTAAATTCTCTCAGCAAACTTTACACTATAGTTCAAATTAAATACTGTATATAGGCCTTCCCTGAAGAATCTGTTTCCAAGTACCTTAAATAAATAAATAAATTTCTTGGTCCACTGTGTCCTTTTATCTCTGGATTGCTGAACAGTAGTAGCCCTGTCTGTGGCCATACCAGCCTTAATGTGCCTGATTTCATCTCAACAGTGGCTTTTATCACCTTTGCTCCAAATTAGTTTGTCAAAGATTATCTGTACAGTGCACAACTTTGGGTGTATTCAGGGTCTTCCTCTTATTTAAAGGTAGTTTGCACACTGTCTAGTATAACAACATCTATGTTTAGGATAATGAACAAACTCACTTAATTGTCCCTTATGAAAGTCAGGTTTCTTTAACTCATGACTCTCTATTACCTCTTCAATCTACCTACAAGAAATAAATGTAGAGCCTGGCATAGTGGTATATGCCTGTAATCTCTGCATTTTGGAGGATATTTTCAAGTTCAAGATCAGCCTGGGCTACAGAACGAGTTCAAGGCCAGCCTGAATTGTCTCACACACACAGAACTTAAGTGCAAATCAATATCCTGGCTACCATTATTACAAATTCTCCATTGTCTCTAAACTAAGAGTATTGTATCTGCTGCCAGCATCTATAAAACTGGGCAGACTAACCTGTGAATTCAAAATCTCAGACCTCTCATGGTTCTTGATACATTATTATTTATAAACTAAGCTTTCATTTATTAAACAAAATTTCATGATTCACAGGCTATGTATGCTGGCACACATTTATAATCTTAGCAAGCCAGCAGGCTAAGGCAAGAAGGTAGAAAATTCAAGCCCAGTTCACACAATTTAATGACTCGGCAAAAACCTATCTTAAAATAAAATAGGGCCAAGGATGTATTGTATTTAGGCACTGGGTTCAATTCCCACTACTTCAAAAATAGGAAACAAAATGAGTTTGCAGTTACTATATCAAATATTTATTTAACAACGCTTTTTTAAGTTTTGCCTTTAAATGTCGTCTTTAATCAAACAGCACTGATGTTGACCAATTCAGATGCAGATTTATTTTAAACCAAGTTCACAGTCAATGACATGGGAAGGCCCAAGTAATAAAAAGCAAATCAAGGATACTACAAACTGTTGTATCTCCACTATCAATGTGGGACTGTGGCTGTCCCATCTATGAAGAGTTCTTCAGTAATCTCCTCGTTGTGTTGACCAGTGTCACCTGGTTGTATGTTGCCATCATTTTTATCTACTCACTCAAATCCATTCCTCAGTATGAAAATGATATATAATAATGCCCATCTTCACAGAACCTACTCAGGGCAGTGCAATAACCCAGCTGTCAGTTGATGCAATTTGTAGGTGAGAGACTGGCTGATCCAATCAGCACCTGCTTGTAAACAGACAACAGAAGCGCCTGTCCTTATGAATGAGGACTTTCAACTACATTTTCTCAGGACTCAAAATGCTGAAGAATTATCCAGGACATACTGCCACAACTTCAATCTCAGTCAACTTGTCATCTTCTGCTCCCTATCTGTGCAAAGAGAATATTGCTAGAACTTCTGCTAACAAGAGTTAGATCACAGGTAGAACCTATCATTACCTCTTAACAGAACTGAAACCATCCCATGAAGATAAAACCCAGTAGTCAGTACCATTCAGGATTAAGCAGTGACTTAGCGTGAAAGGCACACTCTCCTCACTCTCCCCAAGGCCTGGGTCACCTCTCTCCAATCACTAGGGAAAAATAAAGTAGGCAGCCTATAACACACATGGAAGTATTTCCTGATTGGTATTTACTTTGTATTGTTCTGTACTTAAAAAAGATATTTTGCTTAGCCTTTCTACTCATTTTTATCTTTTGTGACTTTTGAGGTGAATTTAACAAAGCAAACTGTAACCATGTTAAGAAATTAATTTTTAGGAAAAGGGGAAACATGACAAAAAATAAAGTTAGTCACCACCACTCTAGCACATTCATAATGGAACCATAATTCTATGTTGCTACTGCATGACTGTCCCACCAGGTTACATGGGACAGTCACACATGTACCTCCAAGTGGTTTCAAATCTGTAGGACCACATTAAATAATTAAACTCTCCCAATAAAAAACAACACACATGAGCTGGGGAGAAAGTTCAGTGATGTAAGTGCTTGCCTGGCAAGCACAAGGACCCGTTTGATCCCTGGTACCACATACCCTGCCAGCCCTGGAACCAGGTGGGGTGGCACATGCCTGTAATCCCAGAGCAGGGGAGCTTGTAATCCCAGAGCAGGGGAGCCTGTAATCCCAGAGCAGGGGAGGCTGAGACAGGAGGATCACTATGAATCTGAACTGCGTAGTATATACAATAAAAAAGAAAGAAAAAATACAAATGCCCCATATATTGTATAGCTCAATCCTGTCTCAATCTAATCATAAACTAGTCATTTGATGTTTTGAACCCCCTTTTTGATGATGGATTTTTTTTTTTTTAATAATTTTATTGAGAAGGATTCTTTTTTTTAAATCTTTTTGAGACAAGGTCTGTCTATGCAGTTCAGGCTGGCCTAGAGCTCACATCATAGCCCAGGCTGGACTCAAAGTCCCAGCGATCCTCCCGCCTCAGTCTTCCAAGTGTTGAGATTATAGGTATGCACCACCATATCCGACTTTAGGTGGGTATGATGGTGCACACCTATATTCTGAGCACTTGAGAAGCTGTGGCAGAAAAATCACCACACCAGTTTTTAAACAGCCTGGGCCACACAGTGAGTTCAAGGACTGACCCAACTTTGGCAAGATATTGTCTACAAAAGAAAATTCCCTTATTACAGTATCACAAGCATGTATTGCTGTGAAGAGCTCTTATCTAGTTGTAATGGCTATTACCTTGAGCCAGTAACTCTTCACCAAGCTGTATTTCTTCAAGGAAAAATTTCTGAACAGCTTCAGCATCTTTCAGGTCAGGTAACTGTTTAGAAAGAATATTTAGAAATTATTATGAAAAATTACTGCAGAACTATAACCAGTACATAGAAAAAAAAAATCAAAGTTTCACTTTATTGAATAGATCACTCTAACAAGTGAACAAATTTACTCTTCAACACCACCTGTAAAAGTTTAATATCTACTTTAAAACAAAGAAAAACATTAAATTGATCAAATTGGTCTTACCTGAACAGTTCTTTGAAAGTGGTGAAGGAAATATAAGTAGAAATAAAGGGTACAAATATCTATATTATCTTTTTCTTTTCAAATATGGTTTCATTTTATGTACAAGGCAGTCTTAAACTTACTACCTAGCCCAGGACTAGACTTGAACTCAGTCACCCTCCCTGAAATTTTGGGATTACGTGCCACTATAATCCAGCTGCGCTTTTACTTTGTGCCACTCTGTAGATTTTTAAACAATTACAATTTCTTTATTCTCTTTAACATTTCATTAATTATATGCATTGAAAAAAGGTTAAAATATCAAGTAATATGAATTGCATACTCATCTCTGCTATTTCTAGTTTTTGTTACTACTATTAGCAGCTTTACTATTTTGTACTGTTACACATCACCAGACTAAATGATTATAATATGAAGCCAGTAGATATATGACTTGCTTTTTTAAACACTGGGAGTGGTGATGTACATCTCCACTGCTGAGGCCAGCCTAACTACAGTAAAACTCTGTCTCAAAAATCCTAGACTTCAGGCTATATCCACATATAGCTCAGTGGCATAAGCACCTGCCTAGCAAGTGCATGGTCATGAGTTCAATCCCTGGTTCAAAAAAACAAACAAACAACAATCCCCCCCAGACCTACAGTTTTTGATTTTTATATACACAGTTATGATTTAATATGTAAAAAATGAAATTTTTGAAAGTAGAGGCATCTTTCATGGACTATCTCATCATATAGTAAAATTTTGAATCTAAAATGACTGGGGATGTAGCTCAATGAGGCACTGAAGGCTTTGGATTTAATCCTCAGCACTTTGAAGCAAAGCAAAAGAAAAAACCAAAACCTTGCATATGAATGTGTCCATTTCCCTATATCCCTCCAAAGAAAAAGTTACAATATTTTAATTAAAAAAAAAAATATATATATAAAATTAGCTATCCATGTTTTGAAAATCTGTAACATATGTATCGTTGAATGTTATCCTGTTTATGTCATTTGTTCTCTGTGTTTTTGCTTCTATTTTTCACTCTTCAAGTAAAATACAAATAAATAAATTTTTTAAAAAAGTTACAATAAACACATTGTCTCTCAAAAAGGTCATTTGGATTTATTAGGCCATTTGGATATGTAAGAACAAAGTAGTTTTCCCCAGTTTCACTTTACTTATCACCATATCTAGTCAATTAGCAATGTCACTGCTCAACTGTTTCAAAATAACGAAATGTAACATTTTTTTTTTCCCTGACCTTAACTTAAAAGAACCACTAACTAGAAAAGCAGTCTCGAACCCAGGCTCTGAAATCCAAACAGAACCAATTTCAGTAGGAGGAAAAGTAGCATGCACAATTGTCTTATTTACTTACATATGTCACAGAACATTTTTTGTCTAGTAGATAACCCTATGAAGTCATTATAAATAACCATGAACACAGGACCTAAAAAAGCAAAAAATGAATAAAAAGATTTATGCACTATAAAGTAAAATTTGGATCAGACAGGTATGAATAATTCTGGTCAGTTGGAAATGAGTATTATGTGGTTCTTTGAAAGTAGGTAGAACAAGGAAAACTAAATCAGTATGTTACATTCTATCATTTGAAGCAGCTGAGTAAAAATATTTCTAATTTTTATTGTAAATGTTTTTGGGAGACCATTTTACTGCCTCTACTGTTTGTACAATAAACTCTTCATTGTTACTGCTAATAATGGGAAAATACTGAAGGACTGAGTACTTTTCAGTAACTGTAAGTAGAAAGTCAATGTCAATCTAACTATCTGAAAACATACATGTAAAGTAGTAGCTTCTTAGGTAACATAATCCAAACAAAAAGCAAACTTAGGGGCAGGGGAGATGGCTCAGTGCCCTGGCAAGTGCAAGGGCCTGAGTTCAATCCCCGGTTCTGCAAAAAAAAAAAAAAAAAAAAAAAAAACTCGATGTATTACCTTAGAAAGTCCAGCTCTCTCCTTGGCAAGCTTCTGTTTCTTTCTTCCTACAAGAAATGTAATATATTTGTATTCTGCCATTATCAAAACAAGAATCAGAAAACAAATTCTGTGGTTGTCATTTTCATTTATAAAACATTCTCAACTCTACAATTGGGGCCCTCTCTGGCTTTCCTTGGAAGCTGTCAAAGTTACACAGTAGTTGCAGTCATTAAATTGTTGGTAATGTGACATTTCTGGGCTGATCTTAATTCTTCTGGGTCAACAGGGTCAGCAATTCATAGGATGCAGCCAGCTCTAACAACTGAACCTCCATAGTGCAACGCCCCATACAGGAAATGTAATGGGGAAAGAATTAGGTCACTGCTATTAGAGCTTTATTACTGAACTGAGATTATTTTTATTAATTGTTTGAAACTAACAAACTTGGGCTGGAGAGATGGCTCAGTAGAATAAGCACTACCCTGGAAAGCACAAGGACCAGAGTTCAATCTCTGGTTCCACCAAAAAAAAAAAAAAAAAAAAAAGAAAGAAACTAACAAACTTAAAAAGATTAACAGAATTTAATAAAATTTTCTACAAATATAGAATTTAGGCAT
>PVKA01012134.1:43429-58800 GCA_004027165.1 Ctenomys sociabilis | reverse complement strand
TTAAAAAAAAAAAAAATCACCCTTATTTTCCCTTCTTTTCTGCCACCCTCCCACCTCTTGCTAAGGTCTCAGCAGACCTCTATCCCACAGAGCCACTCTGGAATCAGCCCCTCCTGGCCGCTCCCTGCCGAGCATTTCCTCACTCACTGCAGCCTGCCAATCTGCTCTCTGCTGCGGGGATAGCGTTCCAGGAGGGTGGCCTCAGAAAGCAGGATTCAGTTGGCAATGTCGAAGACCTCTAGTCCCAACACTCTGAGAGGCTGAGGCAGGAAGATGAGAAATTGGAACCCAGCTTGTGCAGCTAAGCATCTTAGCAAGACTGTTATGGTTGGTGTGCATTTGCAGTCATTGAGGCCCAGTTCCACAGTCTGTGATTAACTCATGATCCACTGGGACCATGGGTGTGAGCGCTGCACCCAGCCTGGGGTGGAGAGCCTGAATGCAACTTAAGGGAGACAGACTCGCTCTCTGTGGCCATTACTGCCCTGCTCCTCCCATTTGCTCTTGCCGTTTTGCTGTTTTCTGCTCTCCGCCATGTGTCCCTCTGCCTTGGAGCCGGCCAACTACAGACTGAAACCTCCAGTAACTATGAGCTAAACAAACCTTTCCTTCCTTCACTGTGGGTGTCAGATATTTGTCCCAGCAACAAGAGAACAGGCACTGAGACAAACACGCTGGCTCAAAATAAAACATAAAAGCTGGGGACAGAGCTCAGTGCAACAGCCAAGGGTACGAACGTTGGTACCAAGGGAAGGGAGAGCCTGGCGTGTGCTGTGGGACTGGGTGAACGACACCACTGGTCCAGGAGCTGGAGCAGAGCCTGTGGTCCCAACGTCTGCCCGCCCTGGGCAGCAGATTTCCAGTTGTGCACGGCAGGTACAGCACATGAGAACAGCTGGGGCCTCTGTGGTTCCTGGCTTGGGTCCAGATGGGCTTCCTTCCTCCATCCCAGGGCTCTCCCTGGCCCTCCCAGGATCACTTTCAGGGGCAGTGAACTCCAGCCCTTCCACTCTTCATTAATAGCTCAGCTGACCTAGAACTCAAAGCGATCCTCCTGCCTCAGCCACCCAAGCACTGGAACCACCAGTGTAGGCCACCACGCCAGGCTCCAGGCATCTCTGGCGGCCAGCCAGGGGCAAGGACAGGTGGTACAGTCAGGCTTCGGGCTCCAGCAGCACCAGCCTGGCCCAGGCAAAGGCAGGCAGGCAGGCAGGAACCAGGAACAATAGGGCACGGTGCGGGGGGCCCAGGCTGTGTGCTGAGGCTGAGACCTGCACTGCTGTTTTGCCCAGATTCAGACCTGTGGCAGCCACCTGCAGATTCCAAAAGCACCTCAGCAGAAGCTGGGAGCAGTCACTCCCTGCAGACACACTTCCCCTGAAGGAGTGAGAAGCAGAACGCTGGAGTGCAGAGGAGGACACAGCTTAAGTTCATCTTTGAACCAGAAGCTTCAGTGCGCTTCTGGGTCTACAAAGCACAAAATTGAGCCGCAGGTGGTGGAGATATTTTCCATGTGTGTGTGTGTGTGTGTGTGTACCCGTGTGTGTGCACATGCAGCACCAGGATTGAGCTCAGCCTTTGCACTGAGCTGTACTCCACAACCTTTTCATTATTTATTTTGAGACAAGGTCTTGATAAGTCACTCCAAAGTGAGATCCTCCTGCCTCAGCCTCCCAAGTGTGGGAAGCACAGGTGTGCACCTCCATGCCCAGCTCCAGGTGTTTTACTCTTAGTAAGAGGGAAATCCAGATACACTCGCTTGTGCAGAGCAGAGAGCAGTCATGGCTCTCTCTGCAGGGAGCTCTGACAGGCTGATCCTCACTACCCCAGAACACTGCATGCTCTGTCACACACAGAAAATCTGCCAAGCGTCACACCCACCGTAGCAGCAGCTCCCAGAAAGGCAGAGTCACTCAATCTACCTTTCTGCTTTGTGATTTCTGTCAAATTTTCTCACTTGGCCTTGGTAGGTCTCACCTCCAGCAGTCTGGAAGGCTGAGGCAGGAGAATCCAGGGCGGCCTTCAATCCTGTAAGAGCGCCGTTTGCACAGTGCAGAGCCCAGGCAGCAAATGCTCCCCGGCCCTCCCCACCACAGGGCCATCGCCCGTAGAGGCCGCCCTGCAGGAGCTGCAGGCCTGGCTGCCACTAATTGGAAGTTAACTGTGCTTCCCCACTAATCACATGCAAATCCCTGCTTGAAAGGCTGAGGGCCAACTCCCTGGCCTGGCCCTCTGTGCTGCAGCTTCCGTCCTGTGTGGTGTGCCCACGCACCCAGCAGAAAGGATGCCACCAGCTGGACTCTGGGCCAGGCTGTACCTCCCAGAGCCCCCCAGGGCCCCTGCTGTGTTGTGGAGATACCCATCTGGCTGCCTGTCTTAGCTCCCAGCAATCAAAGGGCTGAAGTTAGGCCCTACTCCTGCCACCCAGCACTCACTGGCTGAGGCAGAAGGATCCCAAGGTGAGCTCAGCCTGGGCAATTTAGATCCTGGCTCAAAAATCAATGGTCTTTCAAGAGGCTGAGGCAGGAAGATGGTGAGTTCAAGGTCAGCCTGGGCAATTCAGCAATGTAGTAGTCCCCATTTCAGTACAAAAATGGATGCACGTAAGACCAATCACCCTGCGGAAGAGAGCAGAGGACATGGCAAGAGCATCTCTCCCTGCTGCAGGCCCTGAGTGCTGGGAGCAGCGGGGCACCCACAGCAGTTGCGGCTCAACCACAGGCACAAGCACCTGGGCTCACTCAGGGAGCCAGGAGCTGACCCCGGGCCCTGGGCTGAGCAGCACCCCAGCTGTTTTACTCTGAGGCAGGGTCTCCAAGTCCCTAATATGCCCAGGCTGGCTGGAATGTTTGGATCTCCTGCTCGGTCTCCTCGCTTGCTGGGACAGCAGGTAGGAGTCCCAAGGCCGGCTATGGACTCAGGAGCCAGCTCGGTCCTTCTCCTGGGAGACAGTGCCTGACCACCGCTTCTGCAGTTTCCAGTTTGTGTCTTGATTTAAACTCCCCATTCTTTCTCACTTTTTGCAAAGGAAAGTGGCCCGTGAGACACTCGCACAAACCAAAGTATAAGATGCAAGCCATTTCTTGTTTGCTTTCGAGGAAGCAAATCAGACACTGGATTCATCATTTTCCTTGCTCCAGAGGAGACAGGACTGAGTGCCCAGGCTGTCTGCACAAATAGAGCCCCACTGTCGGCCTTCAATAGTCAGCCTTATCTTGGTACCCTGATAGTTACTCAACAAACATTGTAGGGCAACTATGGTTTTTAGGGCTTTGTCTCAGGGATGGTGGGACAACCCAAGGTTCCCGCGTCTGTTGAGGAGTCTGTGGCCTGGGGAATGTAGTAGGCTTCCTCAATAAAACACTTCTTTCCTGGAATCCTCCAGGAAAAGAGGATTTCCAGCAACTCAGGAGGCTGAGCCAAGAGGGTCCCAGCCCAGGCATACTACTGGCTCAGTAAGACTGTCTCAAAAAAGAATTTTTATTGTTTTGTTTTTATGTATTTTAGTACAGGATCTATAGGGTCTCACTACACAGACTGGACTCAAGTGATCCTCCTGTTTTCAGCCTCTCAAGAGCTGGGATTGCAGACACACACACCACTACGCCCAGTCTCATTCACTGTCTCAGCGCACCCCCAGGGGCAGGGCCAGTATGGCAGGCAGAAAAAAACAATGTTTAAAAAGGCCAGGGATGCAGCTCAGTGTGAGGGATCAGAGTCCAATCCCCAGTGCTGGGGAAAATGTTCTACTGTCTGGCATGCCAGCTTCCACACGCGAGAAGGAGTCCCTGAGTTTGGGGCAGAGGGGGCTCTGCAGGAGGGCAGTGAAGGCTTGAGATTCTGAGGCGGGTTCTGCAGACACCTGAGGGGCCCCGACATCGCAGGGCTATTCCCATGGCCTGGGCTCTCGCCACCAGCCCCTCCAGCCTTGACCTCTCAGCGACCATCCCGTCTCAGCCTTCACGCCTGCTGCCTACTAGGACACTGGTGGTGAGGTTTCTTCTCCACCCAGAGGTCTGGAAAGCACCCTCACAGGCCCACCCCGTGAACCCTGGTTGACAGCCAGGCATGGGGTACATATTTGGATCCCAGCAATTGGGAGACTGAGACAGGAGTCTCTAATTCATACCCACCTTGGGCAACTTACCCTGTCTCAAAAATAAAAAGTAAAAGACCTGAGGACCCTGCTCAGAGAAAAGAGGCAGGTTGCTCTCAGGGTAGGAAAGGACTTCAGGCCAAACCCGGGGACCAGGCAAGAATGTGGCAGAACAGGTAGAGGACGTAGGAACTGTGGAGGAGGATCAGGTTGTCCGCTGACCAGACCTAGGCATACCTGGGTTCCTCAGGCCCTGCTCCCTGGCCCCCTGCAGCCTGCTGGCCCGCACCTACAGAGCTCTCAGATACGCTCACCTCTGCTGTGGGTCCCAGCCTTTCCAGCTTATTGAAAGGACATGTCCAGTGACGCCTGTAAGTAACCCTAGCACTCCGGAGGCTGAGGCAGGAACATTTTGAGTTCTAGGGCAGCCTGGGCTGCACAACAAGACCTCATCTCAAAAAAAGAAAACAAAACAAAACAAGACCCAGTGGTCACAATTACTTGATAGACAATTGCAGGCTAGGGCCAAGAAGAGAGCTCAGTAGGAGCCACGGAGATGGCTCAGTGGAATAAGCACTTCCCTGGCAAGCGCAAGGGTCTGAGTTCAATCCCCGGTTCAGCAAAAAAAAAAAAAAAAAAAAAAAAAAAAAAAAAAAAAAAAAAAAAAAAAAAAAAAAAAAAAAAAAAAAAAAAAAAAACTCAGTGGCATAAGCACCTGCCTGAGAAGTTGAAAGGCCCGGAGTTTGATCGCTGGTTCAGGTCACCATAGCCAGGTCAGAAAAGGCAAATGGATGCTTTTCACTACAGCGCTCACATTTTTGGTGCACGTTCATTAACTACTAAACATAAAATAATGTTACAAGAGAATTTTCAAAGCAGGCTACAGGAGCCGGGAACAGCTAAGCGTGTAAGTGCCTGCCTGACAAGTGCAAGGTCCTGAGTTCAATCCACAGCACCACAAACCAAAACTAAGTAAAAGCAGGTTACACTAAAAAGGTCAAATAGGCAGGTCTATAAGCACTTAAGAGAGCAAGTCAGCAGACTCCAGCAAGGCACAGGAGGGCAGCAGAGCCCAGCTCCCCAGCAGCCAGCATCCTGGGAGGGGGCTGGGTCTCGGTCTTCCACCAGGTTCTGGTGGAAGTCCGTCCAGAACTGCAGCCTCAAGAATCCTGGGCCCCTTTGACATTAGTCCTTTCCTTCAGCCCAGAAGACAGGAGAGGCTGGAACGCTAGTGGCCCCTCTCCAGGACCAGGCTGAGGTGTTCGTCCTCTCAGCGCTCCAGGATGCTGAGGCAGGAAGACCATGTTTGGGCTACAGAGTGAGTTCTGGGCCAGCCTGAACGACGACGTGGCAAGGGTGTGTCAAAAGCCAGAGCAAACAGGGCCCTTACTTACTCCATCAGACACTGCAGTAGTGCCGAGTCTTGGGCTCTGAACTTTAACACAGCAGGACAGCCTGTGGGTCCCAGGTATGGCCAAGAGTGCACAAGTACGACCCTGGGCCATGCGCTCCAGGGAAGCTCATGAAACCCTGAGGTCACTGAGGCCAAGTACACTGAAGCCTGGGGTTGTTCTGCCAAAACCCTGCAGACTGACAGGTGATCCCTTCCCACTGATGCAAAGCTCACCTTGGCTCTCCACCATCAGCCACAAGGCCAATCAGCCCTACCAGGACAAGAACTCCGAGTAGGACACACTGCTCACGTGGGCACAGGGTCTGACCACACGGAAGGGATATCCCGGGGTTAATCTACCAATGCTTAATGGTGCTATAAGCCTGTAATGCCAGCACTCTAGGAGGCGGAGACAGAACAATTATGCTTCAAGTAAAATTGAACTGGGGACAAAGCTCAGAGCAAAATGAAGGATCTGGGCACATGCCCCAGTACAGCAGGAATTTTAAAGCAGTTTGGCCACAGAATATAAAACACCCAATATCCAAGCTTTAATTTTAATCCAGGCCCACTATATATCTTAAGGCTGGGCATGCCAAAAACCTATAGTCCCAGAACTTGGGTAGCTGAGACACGTGGATCCCTGTCAGCCTGGGCTGCATAGTGATTTCAAGACCAGCCTGAATGCAAGCCCAGATTCTTAACCCCGAGCCACACATCCTGCCCATAGCTAGACATGATGATGTGCACCTGCAATCCCAGGACACAGGAGGCTGAGGCAGGATAATCACTGCGGGTTTGAGACCAGATTGAACTCCATAGCAAGACCCTGTCCTAAAACAAAAATTTCCAAGTCCCATCTGGACAAGATGTCCTCCTGTAAATTGCTGCTTAATAAGGAAAACATTAGAGTTGTATCATTTGCTATTTATTTTCATAAACATGAGGTATTTCAAAGTGCTATAAATGCAGCACTAAATATATACATTTTGAAGAAATTCAACACAGAACTTTGCATTTCCCAGTTCTATGCACCAAACATGAACAAATACATTAAAGGGGGGGGCACAAAACCAGGCTAGGAAAAAGGCATATATATAGTAAATTTCTTTACAAAATTTTCTTAGTTCAAAAAGTGATAAAGTAATATCTACTCAAAACTTTCACGACTCATTTTCATACGAAAATATAAGTATCAAATGTAGTTATATATCAGCATCATCCTAAAGTATACAGGCAGTGTAGGAATTAGTACAGTACAGAACCGGGATTAACAACAGATTCGTATACAAACCATGCCCCTCAAACATTGAGGTATCGTTACAGCACTCGCGAGAGCTGGGCCACAGCCACCTCCTCGCCAGGACAAGGCGGTGTCCATAGTATTTACACGGACGTCCCGGGGCGCACGCGGCTGGAGTTTAAGCACCATTGTAAAAATGAGAGGAACCACGGTGACAGTTGTCCCAGACCACGGCTCCATCGGTCATATCAAAGCTGCCATGGGGTGGGCAGCAGAGACCCAGAGCCACCCAGGGAGAGCTCCTAGACATCCCGTAGAACCCCCTCAGGTCCTGCCCCCACCCAGATCAAAAAACGAAAGGAGGCCAATTGGAGAAAGTAAACCAACATTCTTAATGTCAACACACGTTTAAAAATAAAAATCCAAATGTGCAAAACGTGGCAGTTAGTGTCCATCCGCCGCCCCGCATGTTGAGGGATGCCTAGCAAGTCCTGGCGAGCTCCACACTTTGGAGCAGCTGCCGCCGCCGGGCCTGCAAAGCCTCCTTCTCCAGCAGCAGCTGCTGCTCTGCGGCCTGCAGGGCCCGCACGTACTCTGCGGCCTTCTTCAGAATGACCACCTTGGCGGCCTTGTCGTTGCGCACCAGCTCCGGCACGTGGTCCCTGAGTGTCAGGAAGCTGGATCGCAAGTCGTTGCGGCGCTGCCGCTCCAGGATGTTGTGGTTACGCCTGCGCTCACTGTCCTCAGAGTCTGAGTGCCGCGGGCTGGAGCTCTTGGGCTTGACCGGGGCTGCGCCCTTGAGGGGCCGCAGCACCACCTCGCCCTTGGGTCTCTTCTGCCGAGGTTCCTCGCTCTCCTCAAAGGGTGAGGGCGCCGCATAGTTGTGCTGCTGGTGGACAGGGGCGCAGCGTTTGAGGGGCTCACTGAGGCCCGGGCGGCCTGAGCCCTTGGGGCGCACGGTGATGGTAAAGGTGGTAACCGCCTTGCCACCAGAGGAGCACCGCCGCTTCTCCACGGTGACAACATCGATCTCCTCCTCCTCCTCCTCTTCCTCCTCATCCTCGTCATCTTGGGAAAAAGAAGTGTTAGAGCACACGCATGGGACACCCGGCTCGCCTCGGGTGTGCCTATCCAAACCCAAATTACTACGTACAAGCCAGGGTGGTGGTTCACACCTGTCATCCCAGCATTCGGGAGGCTGAGGCAGGAGGATCGCTCAAGGCCAGCCTGAACTATATAGCAAGACCCTGTCTCAGAAAAACAAAAACAAACCAAAAATCAAGAAAGTAAGTATTTATAGAAATACATTTTCCTTCCCAGAGTCCAAGACGTGAGCAGGCGGGACTGGGGCGCAGACGCACAAGCTCTGCATCTGGGCTCTACCCCATCAGCACAAAATAAGGAAAAAAAAAAAAAAAAAAAACCCTTTCAGCAGGTTCTGGGACAGATCACCATCCTGGACAAAGTGTTTAACCTTTCTGCACCTGGGTTTCCTTGGCAGTTCAAGAGGCTAAGGAACACCCTGCAGCGCAGCAACGCCTGTGACCTCAGCACTTAAAGGCTGACGCAGGAGAGTCCTTTGAGCTTCCGGCCGGCCTGGGCTAAAGTGAGGTACTGTCTCATAAAAGAAAAAAGAAAATCCCACCACACCACCCATCAGCCTCATTTCAGGCAACCTTAAAGATTGAAACAAATGAGCTTAAACTGAAGGTCCACTTCATTCCCTCAAAAAGAGGAAGAAGAACCGGGACTCGGGAGACACAGCACGACCAGGCCGAGTGCGCCTCCGCCTCACCATGCGCAAGGCCACCGCCCACAATCATGATGTTCCCCAGCGGATAGAGCTCCCGGGTCACGGCGATGCCGGTTGCCCAGGCAGAAAACGTCCAATACGCCAGCGTGAACATCAAAACACAGCCCGCGCTGGCAAGGGGCGGGGAGCAAAGCCAGGGCTTGTTCTCCGGCCCAGCGGGCTGCGGGGCTGGGCCCTTTAAGCCGGGCTTTGGGGCCCTGCCAGGCAGACAGCTGTGGGAAGTAAACGCTTCCTCACCTCGCGGCAGGCGCAAGCGTTAAAGGGACAGGGCCTGCAGCCGCGCGTATTTCCAGTTTCCTCCGGGAGCCGGCGGAGGAAATACAGCCGCGTCCAGAGGTACCCTGTAAACACAAGCCCTTGGGCGCAGAGCCCGGGCAGCAGCTCGAAGGGCGGCACCGCGGCCCTCGCGCCCCAGACCGCCGGCAACGGCTTGGTTTAACCCTTGTTTTCCAGAGACAAGCACACAATGGAGCAGCCCTAATAGGGCTGCTGGGGACTCGCATTTACCTCCCAAAAGCCTCAGGTCTCCAACCAGACCAGGAATTAGGGATACAACACAGCCTGACCACTAAAAGGGTTCAGTCAGGAGAATGCAAAAGCCTGAGGGTGCAGCTTTGGGATGGAGGGCGGGAGGGAGGCACAGTGGTCAGGCCTGCGGACCCCGCCTGCGAGGCCCGGATACTGCGCTACAGGAGTAAACAGCCCACACCACCCACGGAGGGCAGGGGCCGGGAAGGGCGCCCCCCCCGCGCAAAAGAAATGAAGCCAAAACCGCCAGTTGCGACCTATACAGTCTCCCCAACTTCCTGCGCTCAAAATAGGATTGTACGACCTTGCTCTTTTGGGGGTTTCACCCCCCCTCTCTGTCCTGCGCTAGAAGCGCAGGCTACAGGCCTGTGCCCAGGGTGAGGGACAAGGTGATGCCCACAACTACTCCCTGAAACTGGGCCGCGACACGCGAAGAGGGGACCTTTGGGCAGCGGAGCCACCGTGTCCCGGAGCCAACAAAGGCAGCGCTCGCCCTGCGCCTGGAGAGCCGTGCAGAGGCCAGCCGGCTTACCCGAGTCGCTCAGCGTGTCCTCGCCAGAGGTGCTCGGCGCCGCGGTGCTGTCCGAACGATCTTCGGAGAGCGGTGAGGCGGCCCCCGCGGCTGCAGCCACGGCAGGGGCACCAGAGACCACTGGGGCTGCGCCTGGCGCCGGGATTCCGGCCGGGACGGCGGGCATGGGTTCGCGGGAGGTCGCCCGGAAAGGGAAGACAGCGGCCGGGTCCACGCAGTCGGCAGCACCCCCAGAACGAGCTCCTGGGGGGCCCGGGTCGGGGGGCGCAAGAGCCGGGGGCGCGCGGCCCAACTGCAGCTTCTCGGTCACCGCGCGCTCCAGCTTCTCGCGCGCCGAAAAGCCACTCCACATACAATCCTGCAGGATGACGGGGTTCGGGGTGAGGCGGCTCAGTTCTCCTAGACCGAACGCCTCCTCCTCGGCCGGGTCGCCCCACAGGCCGGGCTCGCAAAGCAGCATCTCGGTGGCCCAGTCCGCGGACTCCGGGAACGCGCGGCTTGGCGATAGCGGAGGCGTGGGCAGCAGCTGGAACTTCTTCCAGATGTCCTCGCCCGGCGGCGTGGAGTCCGGGCCACCGAAGTAGAAGTCATCCTCGTCTGGGAGGAAGCAGGGCTGCAGCGAGTCGAACTCGAGGTCCGGGTTCTTGCGGATCATGCCCGGCATGTTGTGCGGGACGGGGCCGGGCGGCGGCACCCACTGCACCCGCGGGCTCCGTCTCTGCCCAGACCTGCAAGCGACAGGAACGGCGCGGTGGGCTGGGGCGCCTGGGCTCCCGAGGTGCAGGAAGTCCTGCCCCGCGCTCTCTCTTTTGTGTACAAGCTGTCTACACCCGGGCAGGAGGAGCGTGCGGAGCCGGGGGGTGGAGTGGCCGTGCAACTTTGCAAACTGCAGCTCCATTCACACTCGGCCGCCGAAGGAGGGGGTTGCTGGCGGTGCAGAACCGAGCTCGGAGTTCCCAGCATGCACCCCCCTAGCGCCCGGGCAGGACCACCGCGCCAGGGGTGCGAACCTCCCAGCCTGCGGCCAACCAGGGGATTCTCTAGATCAGCCCTCCTCCTTCAACCCCCTCTTTGTAAAAATACAACCTTAAAGGGCAAAAGCTGGCAGGGGGTAGCAAACTTTGTAAAGGTACAGAAGCTCCAAGGACGGAGCTCCCCAACGGACAGCCCAAAACCTACCCTCCACCTACTCGGTGTATGCAGGAACTCGCCGGCAACCACCCGCTGCACGGATAATCCAGCCTGCATTATGTTGCATCCCGCCAACCCCACCTCCTCGCCCAGGCCCCTAGCGATGATCCCTTCTCGGGAGCGCGCGAATGAGGCGCAGCCCCGACCTGGGTACTGAGCGGGAACGGCCACGACCCCTACAAACCGTGACCCATATCGCGCCTCCCCACCCCACCAATTTTCCCTCCCCTCCTCGAGGCCACACTTTGGGCCTGAGTCTTCATACTGAGAGGAACACGACGCAGCAAGTCCGCGCCGGCTCCCCCTCAGGGCGCCACGGCTCTCTCCCGGGAAAGGCTGGGGAAAAAGACTAGGGCGGGTCTGTTTTCCCTGGAGGCCCGAGGGGCCCGGCTGGCTTCTCTGGAACTCGAAAGGTTTCGTTCGGGAACAGCACGCGTTTTCCGCTCCTTACCTCCCAAGCCGCTCGGGGTCTCGCGGGCCGCGGGGCCGTGCGCTAACGAGCGCCCTGCAACCGCTAGGCTCCGCCACAGTCCTTGGAGCCCCCCGCGCAGACAGATGACTGTCACTGACTGCTCTTTGAAGCTCGAGGGATATTATTAACTGAAAAATCTGACACACCCGGGGGGCGGGGAGAGAAGGGGCTGTGGAGCCGGCCAGGGGAGGGGGCGAGGCGGTGGCGAGCAGCTTCACCCCGCCCTCTTGATTTCCATAAAAATCAGGGGAGGTGCCAAGGCTTTCGCGCCAAAAGCCACTTGCTTTTCTTCTCAGCGAAGGAAGCTTTAGCGCTGGCTAGCCGGGTGAGGTCTTCTCGCCCTTTGGAGCCAGGTTTGCAGCCCGTGCGCGTCGAGCCAGTTGCGCGCCACACGGTGCACACGGCCGCACCCTGGGCCTGGCAGTGTTCAGCGTCGCGAACATCAGTGATGGTCATTGCTCTGGGGAGGCCCAGCCGCGAGGGCGGAGGACGCCCGTGGGAGCGAGACCCGATGGGTTGGGGCTCACCCGCCGAGAGGGCGGCCCCGGTTGGAAATTAAAACGTACGGGCACTCGGGTGGTGCTGGTCGCGGGTTTCTTCGGCCGAAGGCGACACCTCGCGGAGGCAAAGCAAAAAGCGAAGGAGGGCGGGCGTGCGGGTTAGCACTGGAATGGCCGCAGTCTACACCGCCGGGCTTGAACCCCGGGACCCCTAACTGTTGGGGTCAGGAATGAGTTAAAGCCCGGTGCTTCAGTTCCAAGGGCGCTGCCTCTTTGGTAGTTCCAAAAGATTGGGGAAACCGGCGCATCCCTAGGATAGGGGTCACCTATTGTTATTCATCACCGGAGCCCGGTAGAGTCTTCCGGGAAATTAAATCCTGCTATCGCCCCTCCCGGCCCAGCCTGCCACTAGACCCACTTTCGTCTGATTTTCTTGACTGTTTTAAATAATCATGGAGTAAAATGAAGGTTATTGCTCCAAAGACTAGTACGGTGGTGCATGCCTTTGATCCCAGAACTGTGAGAGGCAGAAGCAAGAGCATCTTAAGATTTGAGCCTAGCCTGGGCAACTCAGTTAAGACTCAGACTCAAAAGTAAATTAAGGGTCCGGGGAGATGGCTCAGTGGAATAAGCGCTTCCCTGCCCTGGCAAGCGCAAGGGCCTGAGTTCGAGCCCTGGTTCCGCCGGAAAAAAAAAAAAAAAAAAAAAGTAAATTAAAATGGGTTTGGATGTCCAGGGAGGAAAAAAAAAAAAGACTGCTTCTGCTGCAGAGGAATACCCAGAGGGGTGTGGTTTTGTCTCAGGACCTATGGGGCCACCCACCCAGGCACGTGCCCCTCCGGCCTTGGCCAGAGGGGAACCTTCACCTCAGCGTGTGACCTTCACCTCAGCGTGTGAGGGGCAGGGCTCCTTTCCTGAGATCCAAGATTTTGCCCCCCACTCACCCCAGTGTACAAGCGTTTCATCGGAACTACACTGCTAGCCCCCACTGTCGCCAAAAACCAGTCTAGGGAAGCCCACGTGCGAGGAAAGGATCAATGTGTGGTCGCACACACCTTTAATCCTCCAGTCTGGTAGGCTGAGGCAGGAGGAATACAAATTTCAGCCCAACCAGGACAATTTTTTTTTTTTTTTTTTTTTTTTTTTTTTTTTTTTTTTTTTTTTTTTTTTGCGGAACCGGGGATTGAACTCAGGCCCTTGCACCTGCCAGGGAAGCGCTTATTCCACTGAGCCATCTCCCCGGCCCTTTTTTTTTTTTTTTTTTTCAGGACAATTTTTTTTGAGGGGGGCTTTTTTTGAGACAGGATAGTGCTGGCTGGCCCTGAACTGAATGCAGCCGAGGCAAAGACCTCTGTTTCAGGAAGTCTTGCCCTTATAGCCCCTTGTTTTTGGTCGGGGGACAGAGGGCAGCAGGAATGGCACACACTTCTGCTTCCCGCCAGAGGCCATCGCTGTCTTGTCTCAGTTCCTCATGCAGTTGCTGTGGTGAAATCAGGTCACGGCCTGATAAAAGGGGTGGGTATTCACTGGTGTCTCGGTTTGCAGGTGGAAAGGTAGATTGGGAGAAGCTGACTGATACTCCAGGTCTGCTTGCGGAGGAACCCAGGAGATTACTAGGGCCGAGTGGACACCACACACCCAAAGTCCTTTTTTGTCAGCACTGCAGTAGAACCCTGGGGCTGCACCTTGAGTCAGGAGTCTCCAGGTGGCTGAATTTCCCCGGCTGAGCTGGAACTTGAGATGTTGCTTCAGCCTTCCAGAGTCTGGTGGAACAAATCTTTAGGCAGCGGTAAAGCCAAGATTTGGTTCTCATCCTGAGCCCCAAAGCAGATTCAGAGCACCATGCCTGAGAGGCAGCCACCTAGATAGAGGTCCTTCGGGCTGAGGAGGAAGCAGAACCCCAGTTAGTGATGGGATTCAGTGCATGAATGAGAAAGGTGAGGGTAAAAATGTTTTTACCTAATTCCTGCATTAAGGACAAAACAATGAATAGCAAAAAAAGTTGCAATCCACATGTGGTTCTAGTCTCCCTAGGAGGCTGAGGCAAGAAGACTGTGGCTTGCACAACACAACAAACCAGGGAGGCCCTGTCTCAAAACTTAAAAGAGGTTGGGGCTGCCTGCAAAGTAAAAAGCCAATGCCACAGTGTCCATCCACAAGTAGGATAGTGCACATCCAAGTTTTAGGTCCAGGGCAGCTCCTAAAAGTTTCATCTACCACCCCACCCCACCCCCGCCCTTGCAGGAATGTAGCTCCATGCCTTTGCACAAATCCACATCCCTTGTCCATTTGATACAGGGTCCCACTAAGTTGCCCAGACTGGGCATTCACTTGTCACCCTCCTGAATGCTGGAGTCACCTGCATCAGCCACCAAGCCCAGCTCTGTTTTCCTTGATAACTTCAAAGCAGGGCCTGACGAGCACACCTGTCCAGCACTCGGGAGGCTGAGGAGGAAGGCTGCTTGGGATATATATAGCTATGAAAGCGTAAGAACTAATGGGAAAATTCAGACTTCATTCCATACTTACGCTCTGGCATCCACAGAGTAAACAGAGCAATCCAGGAGAGACTTAGTATGTAGTACAGGCCGGCCTCTAACTCCAGGCAGTCCTCCTGCCTCAGCCTCACCAATGCTGGAATCACAGGTGTGTGCCACCTCACCAGGCTCAACTTTGATATTTTCATCATCCCATGGGTTTGCAGCTGCAGTGTATCCAAGCTGTGTGAAATTCTATATAGCTACGAAAAATGTTAGATATGTAGAAGAGGTGTGCAACTGCACATGAGCACGACAGTAGCAAGCTGGCTTTTTTTTTTTGTGGAACCGGGGATTGAACTCAGGCCTTTGCACTTGCCAGGGAAGCGCTTATTCCACTGAGCCACCTCCCAGGCCCCTTGTCTGGCATTTGTGATACAATTGGATCACCCAGCTAAACCCAGGGACGCACAGACAGTGTGACACCAGGTGTCACGTAAACCCAGGGACGCACAGACAGTGTGACACCAGGTGTTCCGTATGGCCACTGAATAGAATCAGACTGGTGTAATGGGATTTTCACATTCACTTATTTTAGGTATTTTTTATTGATTTGTTCTGAGAAGGTCCCACAATCCAGGTAGTTTGTAGCCCAGGCAATCCAGGAACTAAGGATTCTTCTGCTTCCACCCCCTAAATGCGGGAAGCACAGGCCTGTACCACCTGTCCGACCCCGCCCACTGGGGTTTGCATTGAATTTCGTGCTTGTTTTTATCTTAACTGCTGTTTTGGTGCACTTAACTGAGCAGGGAAGTGGGGGATCTTTCCTGCCCCAGGTCACGCTGGAGGACGCTCCCTCGTGTGCTGTGGGAGCTCTTAAGGTCAACTCAGCTAGGAGGCAGATGCAGGAGAATCCAATTTGAGCTCAGCTTGAATAAGAGGCCTTGTCTTGAAATGAAAAGAAGTGTGGGAGTGTAGCTCCCTGAGCCTCTGGGGACTGATTCTCAGGGCTTGGGACTTCGGGCTTCACCTCAGGCAACCATGACTCAACTACCCCAGAAGAACCATGGCCACGCCCTGGGGTTTTGACACCTGCTCTTTTTTTTTTTTTTTTTTTTTTTTTTGG
>PVKA01012134.1:0-43329 GCA_004027165.1 Ctenomys sociabilis | reverse complement strand
TCTTGAGGACAGGCATGGGAACCATCTCCTGACATGCTATTATTATTTTATTTATTTATTTATTTTTTTTTTTTTTTTTTTTTTTTTTTTTTTTTTTTTTTTTTTTTTTTTTTTTTTTTTTTTTGAGGAACCAGGATTGAACACAGGCCCTTGTGCTTGCCAGGGAAGCGCTTATTCCACTAAGCCATCTCCCCAGCCCCTATTATTTTATTATCCTCCTGCCTCAGCCTCCCTGGTACCGTTAATGCTGTTGCCCAGAAACCAACACCCCTGTACAGGAAGAAGGCCAAGTCTCTGAGATCTCCTTGCCTCCTCCTCCCCCACCCCCAGCAAGGAGCACCCTTCCTGCTCCTGTCTGCCTGTAGCTAGGAATGTGCCATGGCCCAGGCCCCTCCCAGGGGCTGGCAGCAGGGAGGGTAGCACCCACCAGGTGACCAAGTAATGGCCACAGGTATTCTCTGTCCCCAAGTCCCTGCCTGTCCTCCAGGCTGCCCATGCTGCCTAGGGCAGGACAAGGGCTCAGTTCTCTTTCCCAGTGCTGGAATCAATCCAGGACCTCTTTCTAGGCAGAGGTGGAGCTACAGGCCACACACAGCCACTCCTTGGAACCCACTGTCTGAATTCCAGGTGATGTTCCTGCCCCAGTCTCGGAAGTGTGGGATGACAGGAATGCACCACCATACCAGCCTATTTTTCTTTAATTTTCAGTCTGGGTCTCACTGCCCTTCTCCTCCTGCCTGAGCCTCCAACTGCTGGATTCCAGGAGTGGCCTCTATGTGGCTGACATAAACATCTTAGCCTCTAAGGATAGGATGAATTAAATTTCTCAAGTCAACTGATGTTAAAACAGCTCAGCCCAAACAAAAATAAGACAGGATCAGAGAGAAAAGGCTTACAAGTTACTTAGTTGGGGTAATCTCAAAGAAAAATAGCAGGGTGCAATGGTAGCTCTATGACTCTAGCACTACCAGAGGGAGGTTAAGGCAGGAGGATCTCACGCTCACACCCAGCCTGGCCACTTTAGAAACTGTCTCAAGCTGAGCAGTAAAATACTTGGGATAAGGGCCAGGAGATGGCTCAGTACAATAAGCGCTTGACTGGGCAAGTACAAGAGCTTGAGTTCAACCCCCAGTTCTGGAGGGGGGACCTTTCCTGGGACAAAGCTTAGTGTGAAGTTGTTGCCTTCAATTCCTAGGGGAAGGGGCCAGATGGATGTGATTAATCTTGGGTGGGTAACCTCCAAACGTTATAACCTCCAGATGGCATAGGGAAAAATGATCTCCCAACCTGACCTGAACAAATTCATGTTCTCTAAGACCGAAGAATGAATTTTAGGAACAAACAGGTTATGAGCAGAATATATTTATTGAGGGAAGCAAAGCTTCTGCCCAAGAAAGGGACAGGAGGGGGGACCCAGCAGGTCGTTCCCGGGGAAGCTGTCTCTTCCAGGGACTTTTATAGATAAGGTAAGGCAAGTCTAAGGTGGAGAAGACATGGGAATTCGGTTAGTTGGGCATGAGATGGGACAAAACCATGGTCAACCAATGAGATCACAAGCACCATTGCTCAGTTAAAATTGATTAAATCCAGTACCAAAGGGGAAGTGAGTCACAATAAAACAGGCATGAATATGGGGCAGGGTCTCTTCCAGTTGAGGGCTGGGCTACTGACTCATTTGGGCTCTTTCAAAGTGATGATACCTATTTAGAATATCAATCCCTGATGCCCCTCCCTAGGGAAGTTTCTTGTTTCCTCTTTTGTCTTGGTCTTGAGGTGTGGCCCATAGGGAGTGTCTGTCTCTTCCCAATTGCAAAGTCACCTTGTCTTCCACCTTGCCTTCTTGAGGGCCTGCCCTGTATGGCTGCCTAGAATATTTCTGTCTAGGGCCAGGGAGATGGCTCAGTGGAATAAGCGCTTCCTGCAAGAGCAAGGGCCTGAGTTCAAGTTCAGTCCCCGGTTTCGCATACATATAATTTTTAAAAGTATACATATAATATTTTTAAACTACACATAAATATATATATATATATATATACATATGTATGTATGTATGTATGTATGTATGTATGTATGTATCCGGCTACCTGCAACACGTGGGGCAACAGCCTCGGCCCTGCTGGGGTCTCCACTTCCCTGGCTCCCAGCCGCAGGCCAGTGGAGACCATCCCAGAGGTGGGGCTCAGGGCAGGGCTCAAAGGCTGCTGTCCCTGCTCCCTGCCCGGGCCATGGTTCCATTATAATCCAGATGAAGACCTGGGTTTCTGCCCAGCAGTTTTTTCTGTCTCTTGTCTAATTTTTTTTTTTCCGAATCAGGAATTGAACTCAGAGCCTTGTGCTTGCCAGAGAAGTGCTTATTCTACTGAGCCATCTCCCCGGCACATCTCTCCTTTTCTAATTTTTGCTTTGAGGCTGTCATGGTTTGTGTCTAGTTGTCCCCCCAAGGCCTCAGGCATCATGGGATGGATTTCTAGTTTGTGATTAATTCATTCATTGGGATTATGGGTGTGAGTGCTGCACCCAGCCTGGGGCCATGGTCTTCCCCTGGGAGGACACCTGCGCCTCCACCCTGAGGCTAAGGCAGTCTGCATCCTCCAGCCTCCATGCTGCCAGGCTACCTTGGTAGGGAAACCAGAGCTTCATGGGGCTGTGCTGTTTCTTCTTCTTTGGAGACAGGGTCTCTATGTAGCCCAAACTGGTCTCGAATTAGTGGTGATTTTTCTGCCTCAGCCACCCAGGGGCTGGGATTCTAGGTGTTCCAGGCCAGCCTTCACTGCATAGCAAGGCCTTGTTGCAGAAAGCAAATAAATAAGTCACTGGTTGCTTGGCTCTGACTAAGCATCCTCAGACTTACAGGAAGTGACTATAAGATCAAAGACCAGCCAGGCAGTGGCGCACTTTTGTCGTTCCAGCTGCTTGGGAGGCAGAGGCAGGAGAGTCACAAGTTCCAGCCCCGCCTGCACTTCATGACTTAGTGAGGCATTGTTTCAGACCCTGAACTGTGCTTCTCTGGTTGAGGAGCCTCTGCCTGCCACGTGAGCTCTCTGCCTCAGTGTGCAGGCTCACAGCGGGAGTAATGAGCCTTCCCCTTTCACTCTACAAGGGGCCCAGAGTGTGTGGGTGTGGAGGTGAATTTTGATGGCCTGGTACCACGCACGTCCTTTTTCCAGTACTGGGGATGAACCCAGGTCTTCATCCTGAGCCACAGCCACAGCACTTTCTACTTTGCAATTTTGAGAGCAGGTCTGATTACTTCGCTCAGGTAGAGCCTGAGCGTGCAGCCCTCCTGCCTCAGCCTCCCAAGCGATCCCTTCTGCACAGCCGTAGGTGAGTCTGCTCCAGTCAGCCTGGGGCGCTCACACACAGGGCCACCACGCCCTTCTGTGGGCCCCCTCCCACCAGCATGCAGTCTGTGGGAGTCACCAGGCAGGGCCACAGCCGGCCTCCACATCCTCCCTGCTCAGTGTCTGCGCTGCTCACGTTTCCTGGTAAGTGCCATCAAATCCAAAAACCTGTCACAGGCACAGATGGTGTTGCTAGCACAAAGGAGAAACCAATTAGAAGTGAAAGCAGAAATGCAGACTTGTAAATGTGAACAAATTGTTTCAGTGTGGGCGACAAGCACACAGGAAGGTAGCTTTTTTTTTTTTTTTTTTTTTTGTAGAACTGGGAATTGAACTCAGGCCCTTGTGCTTGCCAGGCAAGCAATTATTCTACTGAGCTATCTCCCCAGCTTCTCTTCTTTCTTCTGCAGCACCAGGGAACAAACTAGGTCCCTGCATGGAACTGTGTCTCCAGCCCTTTTCACCTTTTGTTTTAAGATGGCGTCTTGCTAAGCTGCCCAAGCTGGGCCTGAACTTGCAATCTTCCTGCCTCAGCCTCCTTAGTGCCAGAATTAGAAGGCCACACACCCCTGCCCATCCAGGAAGGCTTCTTCAGCAAATGAACTTTCCCCCACTGCAGTCCAAGCTCTCAGATCTCGCTTTGGTCATCGGGATGCTAACCATTAGCGCTTGTCACCTACATAGACTGCTGCTTTCTGCCTACAAGTGACCACTAGGCCATAAGTAGGCCTCAGGACACAATCTCTAAATGCTGTGTAAGCATCCATTCATTCCTTCACGAAACTACTGAAGGGGCCTAAATCTGAGCCCTCCCCCTGGGTGCATTAGGCAGATCCCCAGGCAAAGCCAGTGCAAGTGAGCCCTCAGCTCCTGGGATTGGCAGTAGGGTGGAGGTGGAGTTGGTGCAGCCGTGCACAGGCATCCGGGCACCCCTGTGTCCCTGGCTGCCTTTGGTCTGCGTTATAGGAGACCAAAGTGGGGCAGGAAGATGTGAAATGTTGGTGGCTTCACCAGAAAAGGAGATCTGGTAAAGGTGAGACCCAAAAAGTTGTCTTAGTTGAGAGAGAAAGAAAGAGAGAGAGACAGAGAGAGAGAGAGAGAGACAGAGAGAGAACTCATGGTTTTAGAGGGTTCGGTCCATGGCTGAGGCTGGACAAGACCCTTCCTGGTCACATCTCAGTGACCTCCTTCAACCAGGCCCCACCTCCTACATTGCATTCAACCATGGATTCATCCATGGAGGAATCCACTGAGGAGCACAGCCCCCTGTTTCTGTAACTTTTCTCATCACTGAGACAAAATGCTGAACACTCACAAGTTGAAGGAGGAAGATTATTCAGCTCATAGTTTGCAGAGGTTTTACTCATGGTCAGCTGGTTCCAAAGCCTGGCACCATGCTAGATGGGCATCAAAGAAGAGAATCAACCCATGAAAGGGCAGCAGGAAGCAAAGCAGCAGCAAGCAGGTGGACTTTCTTTCTGTCTCTTTTATCCCACCCAGGCTGCAAGTCTGGTGCAAGCCACACCCAGGTGGGGCTTCTGTTATCCACACCCCAAATTGTGCTAATCCCATTTAGCTGTCACACACCTTTCATTCATGTTCACATATCCTAGCTTCAGCCACCTCCAAAGAACCCAACTTGTGAGCACGTGACACGAGCTGGAACACACCATGATCCTGTCACCTTCCACACATGTGACTGTGGGGGACACCCAGACCTAAGCCGTGACAGAGGCTTATGTCAATACAGAGAAGGTGGGTGCTTGCTCTGGGACAATGGAAAAGATGCAGCAAGGCATTCACTACCCTCCCATCAGAGGCTGAGTGGGCTCTACTGAGATTTCAAAGCAAAATCCAGGAGGCCAGGCCATGCATGAGCAGCAGTGGCAGGCCTTACCTGGAGCTCTTCTCTGAAAGGATTCTGGGTTCTGTCCTGGAAATTCCTTGAAACAGATTTGCATGTCTGTGTCTCCAGTAGGAGAGTAGTGGCCTTGCCAATTTCTGCGATTATTTTCGGGCCTGTGAAACCAGCACTGGTGGACGATGCCAAGGTCTGCCTGAGTGTGAGCCCTGCTGCCTGCCCCCCCCACTGTGACTGCAGGGTCCCTCTGTGTAGGCAACTATGAGGCTTTCTTTCCACTGTGGCTGAACCTTCCAGCAGAATGTGACTTAAAGCTCAAAGGAGACCTTGGACTGGGATCTGTGACAAAGGCCAGGTCACAGAGACTTTGGCTGCTCTTGATGTGCAACTTGGGAAGAGCAGGGAACTGCTACAGTCTGAGCACAAGACCAAGGTAATGTGGTCCTTAGGACTGGATCCTAGGGCTAAGCCCATGGGGTAAAACTGGAAGGGGATTATTGTACCCTAGCCCATTTTCCATTCCCAGAAACCAAATGGTATGGCTGATAAATGGAACAGCTGGAATTCCTACCCCCCAGGTACCTAACTTACAAGTTCCTGGTGCCATCTTTAAGGTGGCATGGAATCCCAAAATCAATGCATATTTATACATGTAGTCTGATCTTAAACATTAGGAGCTTTGCCTTTTTTTGTGTGGTCCTGGGATTGAACCAGTGCCTCACGCTGGGCTCCGTCCCCAGCTCTTGTGTGTTATGGCACAGGGTCTTGCTGAGTCACTCAGTTGTCCAGGCTGGACTGGAGTTTGCAGTGCACCTGCCTCAGCCCCAGAAGTCTGCTCCACCCCGGCCTGGGATGACAGGCCTGTACCGTTACACCTAAGTGTGCCCATGCCAGCTAGAGCTTCTGTAGGACCCAAGTTCCTAATGTTGTAAGCAGCTGAATTAGATAGAAATATTCTAGGCAGCCAGACAGGGCCAGGCCCTCAAGGAGGCAAGATGGAGGACAATGTGAATTTGCAACTTGAAAGAGACTCCCATATGGGCCACACCTCAAGACCAAGACAAAAGAGGAAACAGCTACATAATTCCCTAGGGATGGGAATCGAGGATTTTTTTTTTTTTTTTTTCAGAACCAGGGATTGAACTCAGGCCCTTGTGCTGGCCAGGGAAGCACTTATTCCACTGAGCCATTTTCATAGCCCAGGGATTGATATTCTAAATAGGTATCAGTCACCTTGAAACATCCCAAATGAGTCAGTAGCCCAATCCCTAACAGGAAGAGACCCTGCCCCATATTCATGCCTGCTTTATTGTGACTCACTTCCCCTTTGGTACTGGATTTAATCAGTTTTACCTGGGCAATGGTGCTTGTGATCTCACTGGCTGACCATGGTTTTGTCCCATCTCATGCCCACCTAAGTGAGTTCCCATGTCTTCTCCACCACCTTAGACCCGCCTCACCACATGGTTTTCCTCTATAAAAGTCCCTGGAAGAGACAGTTTCCCAGGGACAACCCACTCGGGCTTCCCTCCTGTCTCTTGGACAGGAGCTTTCTTTCCCTCAATAAATGTATTCTGCTCATAACCTCCTTTCGTTCCTAACATTCATTTTTCGGTTTTAGAGAACACGAACTTGTCCCAGGTACTTTTTAAGTTGGGAGATCAGTTTTTCTCCCTGGATCATTTAGAGGTTTCCTGTACCACTGTGAGGTTTCGAACTCCCAATCCACACTAAGACCTGGAGCCAGATATAACCCTCCAGAGCCTCTGCCTACAGCTACCCTGGGCACCTGGCACTGCTTCCATTTCTGGGGCAGGTGTTTACTTTCTGAGCCACGGGGATTCAGTCTTCCACAGAATCTCCAGAGCAAAGCCAGGAGAGGTGGCACACCAGTCATACCAGTACTTGGGAGGCTGAAGCAGGGGGGTCAAAAGCCCCAGTCTAGCCTGGAAAATTTAGCAAAGACCATGTCTTAAAGAAAGGGCTGAGCGGGCAGCTCATTGCAAAGACCAAAAGGGCAGGTAAGGAAAACGTGAGAAGCCAGGCATGGTGGCGCATGCCTGTAATCCCAGCACTGGGAGGCTGAAGCAGGAGGATTGTTGTGAGTTCGAGACCAGCCTGATCTACAAAGTGAGCTTAAGGCCAGCCTGAACTGCATAGTGAGACCCTGTCTCAAAAAGACAAAAAAAAAAAAAAAAAAAGAAAAAAGAAAGAAAGAAAACGTGAGAATAGGGAAGCAGCTCCCTGGCTGTGGCAGGCTCTGTCTCTTGGAGGCTGGGCTCAGTGTGAACACTGCTCCTCTACTTGCGCCGTGCACTTGTGTTTATTGTGGCTGTGACTCGCCGTGCCGCCTGCTGATGGGCCCTGCGCAGGGGAAGCTGTCCTGTGGCTGGCATGGGCTTGCACTCTGGCCCAGCTGGGCCCTGAGGCGGGCTGCAGGCACCCAGTCTCTGAGGGTCCTAATTAATTTCCCCCAGCCTCGGACAGATCCTCAGAGAAAAATGAGCCTCCAACGGCGCCCTCGCCAGTGCCTCAAGTATGCGAGCAATGTGAGTGTGTGATATCCATCAGCAGAGCCTTTTTTCTGTTCTCCGTGATGCACCCAGGGAAGAGGCGGAGGAGCCCAGGCTTGCTGTGGGGCTTGGAAAAAGCCATTTCTTCTCTGCACACCTGGGGTGCTGGCCTGATGGACCTCAGAGCCCACTTGAGGTCCCAAGCCAAGAGCAGCTCCCAGCCTACGTCAGACAAAGTACCCCCATCCTTGCCCAGTTTGTGTGGGATCCCCCAGATCCTTTCAGTCTAGGTATTGGGGCAGGCAGGCCCCAGAGAAAAGTTTGTGTTTTGAGACAAGATCTCACTATGGCGTCCAGGCTGTCCTCAAACCCCAGTGACCCTGCGTCAGCCTCCTGAGTGGCCAGCGCACCTGGCCTAAGCACACATCTTTGACTTACGCAAACAGAGGAAAGGGCTTTTAGCCAAAGGGGGAAGGCTCATGGCCTAGAGCTATCCATCCTGTGCAAGAACCGCCAGTCCCTTTGTTTGTGACCAAGGCTTTTGTGCTCTCTATCCTAGGCCTATTTCTTTCTTTCTTTTTTTTTTTTTCCCTTCCTGTTCCATTTCTTAAGTCTCTCTATGGAACCCAGGGCTTGCCTCAAACTCACAGGGACTCTCCTGCCTCAGCCTCTTGAGTGCTGGGATGGAAATGTGCACCACCATGCCTGGCTGAAAGTGTTTCTAAGAAAGCAGACAGAAAGCCCCAGGCTCCTGGGCTGAGTTCAAAACCTCAGCCAGGGAGAAACCCCAGGCCCTGTGGCCCAGATGCTTCTGTCCAGGTAGGAACCCAGGTGCTAGCAGTCCCAGCTGTACTGTGGCCTCAGGAGGAAACCTGCCAGCCCAGGGCATCTCCAGAACCCCAACACACCCAACGCCCCTGAAGTTTTTCCCCACAAAGCAGGTGTTATTGGTGTTTTGGTGCATGTAAGGATTACATGCATCGTAGGGAATTTGTACCCATATGCATGATACAACTTGATCCTTTTACCCCAATTTCCCTCCCACCCACCCTTACCACAGAAGCTTTGCTTTCATTTTTTCCTTCTTGTTTTCATTCTTTTCCTTTTCCTTTCTGTGCTCCCCTCGAGCTTTCTGTCCCTCCCCATTTGAGCCTTCTCTTCCTAGTTCACAATACCTATTGTACATTTTTGGTCCTTAGTTACACTTTTCGTTTCTCACACCAGAGAAACAAGGCAATATCTATACACGTGTGTCTGATTTTTTTTTTTTTTTCTTGGCGGAACAGGGGATTGAACTCAGGCCCTTGCACTTGCCAGGGAAGCACTTATTCCACTGAGCCATCTCCCCGGCCCACGTGTGTCTGATTTACTTGAAGCATGGTCTCGAGGTACATCCATCTACCTACAAGTGTCTCAAGCTGATGCTTCTTGTGGCAGAGCAGGACGCCGCTGCATCCAAACCCACACCCTCTTTATCCATTCCACAGCTGATGAAATCCCTGAATGTTATTTATTTTTTTATGTATTTAGTTCAGGGTTTACAGGATCTCACTACACATACTAGACTCAGTGCTCCTCCTGTTCTCAGCCTACCAAGCGCTGGGATCACAGGCGCTCGCCACCGCCGGTCTCAGCATGCCCAGGGCTGGGCTAGCACAGCATGCAGTGGTGGTGGGGAAGCCCCTGAATTTTGAAATCGAGGCTCTAACTAAACCAGGTGCGGTGGCACACACCTGTCGTCTGCACCAGGAGCCAGAAGCAGGAGATCTCCAAGAGTTCAAAGACAGCCTGAACAGTGAAACTCCCTCTGAAGGAACAAACAATAAATTCCAATCCAGGTTCCTCCTGTCTCCCCATTTTGATTCTGCACTGAGCAGAAGGTGTAGGGGGCAGCTTGAGGGAAGCCCAGCTGGCTGCTGTTAGCACCAGCAGTTGGGGCTGCTGTGCTCCGACGAGGGGTCCCTGCAGCACCTGGACACTATCGCCTGGCCCTGCACGAACTGTGGTCACAGTCACATTCCTTTGACATGATTCACTGAGCTGGGTATGGCGCCGAATGCCCATCATGCCTGCACTCCGGAGGCTGAGGCAGAAGGATCATTACTTCCAGTTGGAGGCCAGGCTGGGCTACAAAGTAAGTTCAAGGCCAGCCTGAGCTGCATAGTGAAACTCTCAAAAAAGACTAAATAAATAAATACATAAATAAAGATACCCTGAACCATGCAGTTCACCACAGCCGGGTGCTTGCAATTCATATTAGATGCGGCCCAGTCCCTCCCACATATAGGACCCGAACCCCTCTCTGCAGCAGCCCTCCTTGGGCATCCAGATGCAGACAGGGAGCCAGGCCCGAGGCCGAGGAGCCCCGCTCCCAAGAATCTCGGGGCCTAGTGTCCTCCTGGCCACATTCTGCCCTCCATGCCCACAGGCATCCCCCAGGGTGTGTCACTTGCGGCCTACTGGAGACTCTGGCCGAGGCAGGGCTGGCTCAGGAGGAACTATGTGGGGAGATTGCTCACCAGCCAGCCCAAGAGTTTCTCGATATGTTTGGCTTTTATTTTTTCAGTACTGGGACTTAAACCCATGGCCTTTGTGCTGAGCTACACTCTCCTTTTTAATTTTGAAACAGTCTCACTATGAAACCCAGGCTGGCCTTGAACTTCCGGGGATCCTCCTGCCTCAGCCTCCCAAATGCTGGGATCACACTGCTGCACAGGATTGCTCTCTTGATCTGGGACTCCTTATACTACCTTGTGATGCAGCAGAACACCCTCACCAGAAATAATCTTGCACAGCAGAGCCTCAGGAACAGCTGTGGCCCATCAGTCACAGGATCTGGGGCTTTCTGGGCAGCAGCAGCAATAGCAGAATCCCATGAGTCCACCCCATCTGTTCTGCGTGTCACCTCTAAGCAGGGTGTGGTGGCACATACCTCAAGGAGGCTGAAGCAGGAGGGTCACCTACATTTGAAGGCCAGCCTGGGCCAAGGAAAGGTTTGTGTGAGCCAGTCAGGTCTTGGTCCCACTCACCCTCTACTAAACCACTAGAGCTGTCATCGACACCTCACACCTCAGAGCCATGGATGACCTCCACACACCCCTGACTGCCTGGTGTGCCTCGTGGGCTCCTGGAGCATGTCACCCCGGCCAGTGTCACAGTCCCTGCCCTGCATCTCATGCGTCTCTGTAGGGTGCAGATGGGACGTGAATCTATCCCTGCTGTGCTTCCTATGTCCACGCATTTATTCCTTTGGTTTTTTGATAGAGGATCTCACTTGGTAGCCCTGGTGGGCCTCAGCCTGCTGCAGTGCCCCTGCCTTGGCCTCCCGAGAGCGAGGACTGCAGGTGTGTGCCACTGTGCTCTGCATTCTGTTTTGTCACAGCTCTCTCAAGGCTTGGGGCCTTGAATGCCACACCACTCCCACTTGCACAACTCTTGTTTTAGTGGGTTCATTCTGCAGAACGGTGCTAAGGAAAGGTCTTTGGCAGGACATATTTTTGAGATCTTTCAAGTTAGAATTTTCTTCTCAATCTACATTGAATCAACGATTTGTCTGGGCTTAATCATCTGTATTTGGAAAGTATTTCCCCTCTGAATTTTATTTTTTTGTAATTATTATTATTGGCACAATCGGGGATTGAACTCAGACCCTTGCACTTGACAGGGAAGTGCTAATTCTACTGAGCCATCTCCCTGGCCCCCTGAATTTTATTTTTGTTTATTGATTCATTTTACAGTACTATGGATTGAATGCAAGCCTTCCCAGAGCCCCAGCCCGGCCTTGTTTGCACTTTTTTTTTTGGCTGAACCGGGATTGAAGTCAGGCCCTTGCGCTTGCCAGGGAAGTGCTTATTCCCTAGCCCCCCAAAATCTTGTTTGCACTTCTTATCGGAGGTGCGATTGTGCCCAGTCACAGGTTGCCCGGGCTGGCTTGGATGTGCTGCTGTTTTCTTGCTTTGACCTCCCCAGGTGCTGGCTGAGCTTTCTGGTGCCCGAGCCCACCCGTGAGGGTAGAGGCCTGACTATCATGTGTTTTTTTAGTTTTCTTATCATAGGGGGTCCCTATAATTTTTTTTAATCTGCTATTATTAAAATTTTACAACTTTAGATTTGTTTTACACATTTGTTAGGCATTTGGGGGACCTGTGTGTGTAATTTTCTGTGAACAATGACTCTGGAATTCCTGAAATTTAGATAAGGATTTTTGGACTGCTCTGAGATCCTTTTTTCAAACCATTTTAGTATCTCCATCACATTAGAAGCAGGACAAGGATGGAGATCCCGTGCTAATCCAACTGGTTGTAGGCCTGGATGCGGCCGAGCCATGGTACTCTCTTGTCATTCTGGCACCTGGGAGGCTAAGGCAGAGGGTGGAAAATTTGAGCCCAGTCTACACAACTCAATCAATGACTTAGTGAGTCCCCATCTCAAGTAAAATACAAATTGAAAGGGATGGGATAATACTCAGTGCAGGAGCCTGGGCCCAGCCCACATGGGTTGGCAGGAAGAAAGGAGGCGCTTTGTGCGAATGTGCGGTGTTCTAGCTGATGAGCTTTACTTTTAATTCATTATTTTATTACTGTTGTTATTTTTTGTTTTTTGAGATAGGGTCTCACTATTTGGTTCAGGCTGCCTTGGGCTGGGGAGAGAGCTCAGCAGTCGTAAGTGCCTGCCTCGCAAGAATAAGGATCCAGGTTCGATCCCCAGTACCACATGCTGTGCCAGCTCTGGAACCCCATACATGCTGTGCCAACCACTGAAACTGGGCATGGTGGCACATGCCTATAATCCCAGCACTGGGGAGGCTGAGACAGGAGGATTACTGTGAATCTGAGCTGCATAGTGAGACCCTGTACCAAATAAATAAATGGATAAATAAAACACTGGAAAAAAAGAAATTTTAGTTCAGGCTTCCTTGAGCCCTAGCTGGCTTCAAACTCATAGAGATCCTCCTGCCTCAGCCTGTTGCCTCAGGCTCCTGGAATGCCTGGCTACAAACAACTCTGCTCCCTTGTTCAGCCAGGATGTCTGTGTTCCCTTAGCACTGGTCTGTCTGTCACATGCATGTCTATCCATCAGTCTGTCTGCTCGCGCAGCTGGTCCTACTTGGGCTGCTCTGTCCTCCTGCCGCTGGGCCCAGACACCTGGCTGACAGTTGCTCACAGCTACTGTTGGCTCTCAGGCTTGGGCATGGGGAATGGCTGGGACAGGTACAGCTGAAAGCTGCCCAGCGGAACTGACAAGCTGCGAGCCATGGGCAGTGCCCCAGCAGCAGCAGGGGCCAAAGCTGTCCACCTGCCCTGAGCACTCTGCCTCCTGCCCCCACTGTGCGGGATTTAATCCAGGGCTTCACACCAAGCTTCATCTATAGCCTTTTTAATTTTTTGACACTGTCACTAAGTTGCCCAGGCCGGACTTCACCTTGCCAGCCTCACCTCTTCAAGATGCCAGCTGCGCACCAGCCAGCGTGGCACGGTTCCTCTAAGGGCAGCAAGGTGCTGAGAGGCAGAGACTCTGAAATGTTGTGTGGTCAACTGTGGAAAAAGTAGCTCCGTGCCGGCGGTAAGCAGCCATTACCAGGGCAGAAGGGGGTGCTCACCCCACCCTACTCAGGGTCTCCTCATGGCTGTGAGGACACCAGGCAGAGCCGCACGGCGGGCGGAGAAGCCTCCTGCAGCCTGCCACCCACGCCAGAGCCCAGATGCCCACTTCACGCTATTGTCTTAATGGGCCGCACCACTTAGGAAGCCTCTTCGCCCACCTCTTCCTCTTGTTTTTCCTGTTGTTTTTAAGACAGGGCCTTGCCGTGTAATTCAGGCACCTGCAATGCAACATCGACCCTGCTCTGGGCCTCCAGAGTGTGGGGACCCTGCCCTCATACCCTGGAGCCCTAGATTCCTGCCGAGTTAGGAAATACTTGAGAAAATCCCGACCCCTCAGAGAGTACACGAGAGTGTCTTCAGTCGGTTTTGGTAGCCTGTTGAGCTTTGGTGGAGAGAAGTGGAGACAGTTCCCACAGCAGCAGCTGCCTACAGTGACAGCCCTGAATAACAGCATTCAGAGCAGGAAGGCTTCGCACGCCTGAGAGGCTGCACAGCGAGCTATATTTAGAGAATTCTCTTGTCGCAACTCGCAGAAATCAGCGCAAGACTCAGCATTAACCCTTCGATCAAGCGCTATGCTTTTTTTTTTTTTTTTTTTTTGTGACCCGATTGGGCAAAATGTGAAGTGGTCGCAATGAAGTCTCTTAATTTACAAATTCAGCAGCATCTCTGAAATCTACAGACAGACACTGTAGTTGTTTGGCTGCCGATGTCACAGATACGCTGGGTGTAGTGGCGCACACCTGTCATCCTAGCACTCAGGAGGCTGAGGCAGGATTGCCCCGAGTTCCAGGCCAGCCTGGGCTACATAGTGAGTTCTAGATCAACCTGAACTATACAGTGAGACCTCGTCTCAAAAACTAAAATCAACTCCAAAAGCTCAACACCCCAAGCGTTCACGGGGCACACTGCACCTACCCAACCCTTGGTCCTCCATACCATCAGCCAACCACACCCAGCACAGCCCTGACAGTCTACAAAGCTGGGCTCCATCCTGCTGGGCTCCCAAGGCATTGTAGGAGCTGCTCCTTGAAAACGTGCTCAGTCTACAGATTGCTTTATGCACAGTTTTGTTAAGCTTATTACATATATCTACCCATTCACATATGTGTGCAAAATGCACTCACTTTAAATAAGAGCCAGCCAGGGTTGGGGAGATGGCTCAGTGGAATAAGTGCTTCAAGCGCAAGGGCCTGAGTTCAATCCCTGGTTCTGCAAAAAAATAGATAATAAATAAATAAGAGCCAGCCAAATAGCTCAGCTAATTAAAGCAAGCAGGCACAGGGGCCAGGGGTTCAATCCCCAGGCCTGTGGTCCAGCCCCACCCCCAGGGCACAACAATTGAGACTGGGTGTGGTGGCACACACACCTGTAATCCCAGTTCTTGGGAGTCTGTTAATAGAGCACTACAAGTCTGCCCCTGGGAATCTGCTACTTCCCAGAGCTTGGTTGAAAAAATAAATCTGTGGTGAGTAAGTGAATGAGTGTGGGGGACAGGGGGAGAGAAAAAGACAGAAGGAGTCAGTTCTTTGCTGGAGACTTGGGCTTCTATGTCTGGGAAGCTGAGTGCAAGTCTGATGTCTGCTGCACCTGTCATTCCAGCACTCGGGAGGCTGAGGCAGGAGGATCCAGTGCAAGTTTGAGTCCATCCTGGGCTTCAAAGTGAGTTCAAGACTGGCCTAGACTATATAGCTAGATCCTGTCTCAAAAAAAGAAAAATGCATCCAAAATGGGGGGGAAAAAAGCTTGCTTTATTTTACACATAACATGATCACTACACAGAAAAGCCAGTGCAATCTATCAGAACAAAACAAACCCTGCTAGAATTAATAAGTGAGTTTTTCAAGGTTTCAGGATAGAGGATCAATATACAAAAGTTGGTTGCATTTTACATATCCTGGGGAAATTTTTGATCTCTCAGGGCCAGTTTTTTGTTGTTGTTGTTGTTGTTTGTTTGTTTGTTTTAACCTGTAAAATGAAAAGAAATTTAGAGAGTGTGAGGTTGCTTATAGGGCTAGGAAAATACATGTTTCCAGGACAAAGTTCAGTAAATGATTCCCATTTTTACTTATTTCTTTCTTCTTTCATTTTATGTGTTTGGTACAGGGTCTTACTACGCAGCTCAGACTTATAGTGATCCTCCTGTTTTCAGCCTCCCTAGTACTGGGATTACAGACATGCGCCACCACACCTGGACTCCTTACCCAGCTCAGTGCAGCCCAGAGGCAGAGCCAATGTAGCATGCGGGACGGGGGATCGAACCCTGGTCCCTGTGCTTGCGAAAGTAGGTGTTTAGTCCACTGAGCTGCCTTGCAGGCCCTTGTTTCCATTTTTTTCTTAAAGATTTATCTTTGTCTTAATTTTTTAGGCAAGCCCTCACTAATTAATTAAAACTGGCCTTGAAGTCATTATGTAGCCCAAGCTGACCGCACACACACAGAGATCCTCCTTCCTCGGCCTCTGGAGCGCTGGTCTCACAGGTGCTCACCATCAGGCTGGGCTTGGTCCTCCTAAGCCCCAGCTCCTAGGGCTCTCCCACTTAGCCCCATGTGTCCACAGTCTCTAGCAGGATCTCTCCCTCAGGAACCCAATCAGCCTTGTCCCTATAACCTCTCCAGGGCTCCCGTGGCCATGCGAGGCCAGGATCGCAGCCCAGGTTGCACAGGCAGCCGAGCTACTTCTCGAGTTGGGCTCCAGGCACCACCTCTCCTACCTCCTGATCCCCGAGCCTCTTCATGCTCAGGCTCCCTGCAGCCTGGCTGCCCACACATGCTAGCCCCATGCCATTTCCAGTGAGCTCACCACCGACCCAGCCACCAGGCCACTGCACTTCCACCAGGACACTGGCTGCTCTCCTGTGACCCATCTGCCGGCCCGGCTCTGCTGCTCAGGCCAGCACTGCAGTTCCGCCTTCTTCCCTGCCATCCCAGCATCCAGGACGCCAAGGCAGGAGAATTTCTCTGAGTTCAAGGTCCACCTGCTCTACGTAGTGAGATCCTGTCTTAAAAATGTGTGGGGCCGTGGCTCAGTGCAAAGGCCCCGAGTTCAAGCTCCAGTACTAAAAAACCCATAAGCTGTCTGCCCTGGCCGGCTTGCAGTCTCCTCACAATCCTCCCAATGCTCCCCTCCAGGAACCAGCACTCCAGGAAGGGCCACATGCTGAGGATGAGAGGCTGGATCTGGCTCATGGTTTCAGGGGGTTCCGTCCATGGCCAGCTGCTCCAAGGCAGGAATGTCATGGTGGACGGGCACAGTGAGCCAAGTTGCTCAGTTCACAGCGGCCAGGAAGCAGAGCAGAGAACAGCTCTAGCAAAAGCTGTGTCTGCCAAAGTCTCCCCAATGACCTCTCCCCACCAGCCCTATACCCTGTCTTCCCTGAATGCAACAGATTAGTCTGTGTTGTAGTTTGTGTGTATTTGTCCCCCCCCCCAAAAAAGCCTCATGCAGTCATGGAGAGGGGACCTCTAGAGTCTGAGATTAATTCATTATCAAAGCCTCCTAGGATTATGGATCTTGGTACTGCTGGGGCTATGGGTGTGAGCGCTGCACCCAGCCTGGGGTGGAGAGCCTGAATGCAACTTAAGGGAGACAGACTTGCTCTCTGTGGCCATTACGGCCGCTGCTCCTCCCTTCTTCTCTCTGCTCTTTGCTGCCACCATGAAAGGCTGCTCTCTGCCATGTCCCGCTCTGCCTTGGAGCCAGCCAGTAGGGACTGAAACCTCCAGTAACTGTGAGCGAAATAAACCTTCCCTTACTGCATTTTGAATGTGGGGTATTTGTCCCAGCACCAAGAGCAGAGTACCTGAGACAGTCTGCCATGGAGCACAGTGCCTCATCGCCCGTCCAGCTGCCAATTCAGCGTCACTGCCCCGGCTTGTTTCCTTGTGTTTGAAATACAGACCCCAGGCCAACCACAGTGCCGGTGCGCGCCCTCAGGATGCTGAAGCAGGAGGGTCACCATGAGTCAAGGCCAGCCTGAGTCAGGAAAGCCCTGACTCAAAATAACCACAACCACAATGAAAAGAAATAAAGATCACAACTCCTAGTTATTCCAGTAAACACCCTGCCCCTTATCCTCTCTCCTGAGAGCCTTGAAATTCCCCAATGTCTTCAGAGTAGCTGGAAACATTCCCCAGGATCTCTCTTCAGAAAACACAGCTGCATTTACGGAGGCCTGGGACTCCTGCTCGCGCTGCCCATCTGCTCTCCAAACGTGCTAATTGGCAAGGGAGCCACAGCTGGGGAGGGCAGAAGCGCCCGCCAACCCCTCGCCCCACAGGATGGCATCCGCCCCAGTGCCCAGCCTGAGCATCGGGACCAGAGACACCCACTTCCACCCGTGAACATAAAATTCCGGCCTGGCCTTTGATCGGTTGCTATAACAACATACTGGGGACAACTTATTAAGACTAGCAATTCAGGCTGGGCATGGTGGTGCGCGTCTGCGGTCCGAGCGCTCTGGGAGGCTGAGGTGGGAGCCTCACAGGTTTGAGCCCAGCCTGAGCAACTCGGCAAGACCCTGCCTCAGAATATTTTTTTAAGACAGGGGTGGGGTGTGGCTCAGTGAAAAGGAAGTGGGTTCAATGCCTAGTAACACACACACACACACACACACACACACACACACACCCCAATGGAGATTCAGTCAGCTAAAGGTATTGTTACAAACAAGTGCAATCTCAGCACTCAGGAAGCAGAGATGGGAGGATTCTCGTGTTTGAGCCCAGCTGGGGCTACATGGCAAGACCGTGCCTCAAAAAAAAAAACAGCCGGGCGTGGTGGCGCATGCCTGTAATCCCAGCACTCGGGAGGCTGACAAAGGAGGATTGTTGTGAGTTCGAGACCAGCCTGAGCTACAAAGTGAGCTCGAGGCCAGCCTGAACTGCATAGTGAGACCCTGTCTCAAAAAGACAAAAAAAAAACAAAAAAAAAAAACAAAAAAAAAAAAACAGAAAACAAAACCATTGTAGAAAGATGATATTGTGAAGAAAACCAAAATGGAATACTAGTTTAAAAAATAATGAGCATGGGCTGAGGAGACACCCTGGACCTAGGGTCCATCCCCAGTTCCTCATGCTGCCCACCCTGGAATAGGTTGTGGTGGCACACATCTGTAATCCCAGCACTGGGAAGGCTGAGACAGGAGGGTCACTACAAGTCCAAGGTGCAGAGCAAGACCCTGTATCAAAAAAAAAAGAATGAGATGGTGAGTTCAGAGTGGAAGGTGGGAGACTCTTGGCTATGGCTGTTAGTGCGATGAATTTTTTAAATTTAAACATCTGTACATCTCAGTCACACCTCATGTGCGTGCATTTACAACTTACACTGATTGTTGTGCAGCAGTCTCACCCTCCCTTGAGGTCGCGGCGACCCTGCCCCAGCCCCGAGTGTGGGGAGGACGGGTGAGCCGCCGGCTCCTGCTCGGCTTCGCTCCCTCCACCCTCGTTTCTTCTGCTCCCCTTTCTTCCTGCGCTCCCGCTGCTGGAGAGCGAGGTCTGTCTCGTGCTGACAAGCTGGAGTGTGGTGTACCTGTGGCCAGCGCCTCTGCCCTCGTGGGTACCCGGATGACAGGGTGCTGCAGTGGGCGTGGAAGGGGCGGGGCGCCGCAGGGCCAAGGGCCTCTGTGTGGCTGGGTCCTGCACGGGGCTGTGGCCAGACCCTGTATCAAATAAATAAATATTTTTTTTAAATAGTGAAAGAAAAGTTGAAAAGCACACATCTGCTCTCACAGTACCAGGGAGGCTGAGGCAGGAGGATCACCAAGAGTTGGAAACCAGCCTGTACTACAGAGTGAGCTCAAGGCCAGCCTGAACTACGTTGTAAGAGCCTGTCTCAAAAAAGGGGAAATATTTAATCTAATATTGCACAGAGTGCAAATATATATATATATATATATATATATATATATGTATATATATATATGTATATATATATATGTATGTATGTATATATATATGTATGTATATATATGTATGTATGTATGTATATATATATGTATGTATATATATATGTATGTATATATATATACATATAGAATGGTAAGATTGACACAGGGAACAAAAACTGATCTTGGGGTGCATGACCTCCAAATGATATAGAAGAAAAATGATCTAACCTAAAGGTACCTGGACAAGTCTTGTTTTCTAAAACCAAAGAATGAATATTAGGAACAAATGGAGGTTATGAGCAGAGCTTATTTATTGGGGAAAAGAAAGCTCCTGTCCAAGACAGGGACAGGAGGGGGGCCCCAGCAGGTAGTTCCCGGGGAAGCTGTCTCTTCTAGGACTTTTATAGCGGAAAACCATGTGGCGAGGCGGGTCTGAGGTGGTGGAGAAGACATGGGCACTCGCTTAGGTGGGCATGAGATGGGACAAAACTATGGTCAGCCAGTAAGATCACAAGCACCGCTGCTGAGGTAAAATTGATTAAATCCAGTACCAAAGGGGAAGTGAGTCACAATAAAGCAGGCATGACTATGGGGCAGGGTCTCTTCCTGTTAGGGGTTGGGCCAGTGACCCTTTGGGCTCCTTCAAGGTGACTGGTGTCTATTTAGAATATCAATCCCTGATGCACATCGCTAGGAAAGTATGTGGCTGTGTTTGTTTCCTCTTCTGTCTTGAGGTCTGGCCTACAGGGGAGTGTCTGTCTCTCCAAGCTACAAAGCCACTTGTCTTCCATGTTGTCTCCTTGCGGGCCTGGCCCTGTCTGATGGCCTAGAATATTTCTAGGTAATTCAGCTGCCTACAACGAGATGACAGGAAGTAAATAAATAAGAAGGTAAAACAATTGTGTATTTTTTTAGCAAATTTCTGAAAAATGCCAGCCTGAGACAGTGTGAATATAAAACATCCAAGAAGTTTTTGTCGTTTTTGTTTATGTTTCAAGACAGTTTGCCATGTGGTCCAGACTGCATTGAATCTACAGCAATTCTCCTGCCTCAGCCTCCCAAGTGCTGGGATCACAGGTGTGTGCCACCATGCCTGGCTCCTGGATTATTTAAAAGGTGGATTTAGTGCTTCCGCAAAGCTATGAGTCAGGGGGAGCCCCCCAGCCTCGGTCCTGCTGGTGTCGCTCTAGGGCCGCCCTTGTTTTCCTCTCCTGCCACTGGGGTGGAGGAGGCCACCTGCCTTAGCTGGCCTGCGACTGCCCAGCGAGGTTCTGCCGAAAAGCTGGACTCTCACAGTGGAAATTTTAAACCTTCCAGCCCAGTTCAGGACACAAATTCGATGAGAAAGCCTTCATTAGTGGTGTTGAAGATGACTGACTGTTTGCCTCAGGGGAAAACAACACAGGTCACAGGACTAGAAACAAGAGGAGCCAGACAGCGCTGTGCTCCTGGCAGGGAGGGTTCCCATCCCCTCACAGGGTGTGAAAAGGTAGAAGGGTGCTGCCTTCTCCACAAACCACTCTCCACAGCACTCTGGGAGGCTGGGGCAGGAGCATCCCAATTTAGGCCAAGCAACTTAGACCCTGTCTTAGTAAACCTACAGAGACTGGGGATGGAGCTCAGCACAAAGGTCCAGGGTTCAAACGTCAGTATTGTAAAGCACTAAGCTCGCACCATTTAATGCCAGTGGCTGGACAGTCCCAGAAGTAGGGGCCTGAGGCGCTGAAGCACCAGCTTTGGCGGCATCTATGGCTCATTCTTTGTTTTCTGAGATAAGGTCTCTCTATGTAGCCTAGGATGGCCTCAAACTCTTGGTGACCCACCTGCCTCAGCCTCCTGAGTTCTGGGATTCCAGGTGTGCAAGACGATGTGTGGCTTTCTCGGAATTCCACAGCACCTAGGGGTGGGCAGTGTCTCCCAGCCCAGCTCTCCTCCAGATAACCTGCAGGCTGCCCAGGCTGTGTCAGGGTCCCTCGCATTGCCTACTCCTATAGGTCCTGGATGAACACAGCCTTGCTAGTCTGGCCCAGGGGCCCTGCTAAGACAATCGCCCCTGCTGTGCTGCCACCAGGAGGTGCCCCCACCCTGTTGGGCTGGGCTAGCCTGGAGGGCTCTACGTAGAGGCGCCGGCCATGGCGCTGTCACGGGACTACAAGCCTCCCGGGTCTCCTGGAAAGCTTGTTTTCCCAAAGGTTAAAGTGGGCTTCCAGAACCTTCCCTCCAGACAGGACCAAAGTCCCGGGGAATGGTGACAGAGCCAATGGCCCCGAGCTTGTGGAGAAGAGAGGGGACACCAGAAGCCTCCACTGTGCATGGAGGAGTGAGGGAGCCCTGGCCCATGCGGCCCCACAGACCTGAGAGCTCTGCTATTCTGAAAATAAAATAATTCACAGCATTTCAGAATCATTTTGGAGGGGCTGGCCGGATATCTCAGCAGACTAAAGCACCTATTAGGCAGAGCACGGCAGCTAGGGTTCGATCCGCAGCGCGCCGTGCCAGCCCTGCCCACGGGGTACGCCGAGATGGTGATTCACGCTGCGTGGCAGTGCTCGCCTGTAATCCCAGTGCTTGGGAGGATGAAAACAGGAGAGTCGCTGCGAGTCTGATCTACTCAGAGACTCTGTAGGCCCTGTACTAAATACATAAAAAATAAAAATAAAAATCAATTCAGAATTACTTTGGAGGGTTTATTTGTTTTTTTGAGAATAGGTTTCACTAAGCGCTGCAGGCTGTCAGACTCACAGGGATCCTCCTGCTTCAGCCTCTGCAGTGCTGAGATTACAGATTGCACCAGCAATTTTATCTTGTTTTTTTTTAATTATAGGGTTGGGGATGCAGCTTGATACAAAAAAGTCCTGATTCTGCCCCCTGTACTGAGGACAAACAAAACAAAGGAATTGGGTGAAAACTGCTTCTGCCTCCTTTTTCTTCTCCTTAACAGGAATTCATATAATGGGTGTCTCGAGGCCCAGCCCCTTATGGACCTCACCCGGTTTACTCAGCCGTTTGAGGGGTCCTAAACTGCCACCCCGGGGTCACTGTGCTCCGGAATCCAACACTCTGGTGGCCGGGTCAGAGGTTTCCCATTATCAAGAGCTGGAATGAGGGCAAATCCAACGCTGCTGCCTGACCCCGCCTGCCTTGGCCTCCACCACCTCGCTCAGCCCCATCCAAATAAACAGGCTGCCGAGCAAGGCCCTAATTGCGCTTTAATGAGGCTGGGCTCTGTTCCGCTGCAAGCTGTTTACCAAGCAATTTCAGCTGCTCCTTCTGCCCTGTGCAGGATAAATGTCACCCTGTCCCAAGCCAGCCCTGGAGCCACCAGGCCCAGCTCTGCAGTGGGAGCCAGGGGCACAGGGGGAAGGAATAGGTCTCAATGCGGGGACCACTCTAGTGGTGGGGACCCCAGGCCCATGGGATACTCAGAGTCCAGCTTTGTCACGACCAATAAAAGGTTTCCTGGTGGAAATGTCACGTGACATCTGTGTTTCCAGGTATAGTGATGCACACGTTATCCCAGTACTCCTGAGGCTGAGGCAGGAAGATCGCTGTGAGTTCAAGGCCAGCTTGAAATGCATAGTGAGACCCTGTCTCAAAGAAAGTCCACAAAGAAACAAGTGGCAGCTGCGTTTGGGGGCCCAGGAATTCTGTTCCACTGGTAGCCCCAGCCTCCAGCAGGCTGGAAACACCCACTTACCCCCCCCCCCCAAACAGGGGCTCCTGTTGTAGCATCACATAGGAAGACAGAATCCAGGACCTCCACACTGAGTTCCACCTCCAGCCCTTTGTTATTTATTTTGAGACAAGGTCTCACTAAGATACTCAGGCTGTTCTTGAACTTGTCATCTTCCTGCCTCAGCCTCCCCAAGGGTTAGGATAACAGGTGTGTGCCATCCCCAAGGGCTCCTTACAGAAATGCCTCCTATGCGACTCCTTCAGCATCATGAAGCCTCTGCAGCTGAACTCCCCTGCCCTGGAGCCCCCAAACCAGCTGCTTCGAGACCCATAATGCCCCTTTTATAGTTCCACATCTTGTGAGGCTTAGTGACAAGGAAGTAGTTGGTGATGTTGACCAAACCCATGTAGGCAAAGGGTGTCTCCTGGACTCTTACTGGTTGGCAGGCCCTGGGGCTTGGAGAAGCAGTGACTGCCCAGCCCTGCCCTGGGAGAGCCAGACACACACCCCATCCTCTATTCATTTGCCACCCGCTCACCAAGGGTCACCTGAGCCAGGTATGAGTGTGGAGACCGGGACAAACCCAGAACTAACCTGAGACCTGGCCTTGTGAGAGGTGAGAGAGGCCTTGCATATGGGTGTAGGCATCTGTCTGGGCTCCTTTGGCAACACCTGGCTTCCATTCCCCACATCTGGCCTCCCAAGGCTCTGCATTGTGCTCATGCCAGAAGCCAGACATGCAAGCTTTACGGCACGTTGCTCTCTGCGCCCCCATAAACCCTGACTGCTCCTTGGGGTCCACGCACCTCCAAGGCGGCCACAGCATCAAAGAGGAGCTCTGTCCTGTCCCTTCCCATCCACCGCCTGCACCACAGCTGTCCAGGCAGCGGCCCCTCATCCCTCCTGGAGGGACCCTCTGAAGTCCTGGGAGGAAGCGCCGGTTCAGACAAAGGTCACCCAAATAGCTGAGGCTGCCCCAAATGTGCTGGAGATTTACAGGAGCGGGAAGGGCGGCTGTCACCGGGGCTGTAAATCTCCTGCTGCTCTGGACAGACGGATGGGAAGGAGGCGTGGCCAGCAGTAAATCAGGGCCCAGGACAGCGGCCCGGCCAGGCTGCAGGCAGGGACGGGTGTCAGACAGCATGACTGCGGAGGAGGAGCACGGCCAGTCTTTTGGCATCCAGCAGGCTACACCTCTGTGCCTGCTTGTGGCCTTTGCGCATCCAGCAGGCTACACCTTTGTGCCTGCTTGTGGCCTTTGCGGGTCTTTTCCTAGAAGGCGCGACTCCAGCCCAGGCGGCCACAGCTCGGTGGCTTCGGGTGCTGGGTGCCTCACCCTCTCTCCAGCCCTGGGTTACTCGGATTCTCCTCCGCTGAGGTCCTCTTGACCAGTGCCTGCGCAGTTGGCCTCTTCATGAAGGTAGTAGCAGCTGGGCGTGAGGGCGCAGGCCTGTAATCCCAGCACTCGGGAGGCTGAGGCAGGAGGACTGTTGTGAGCTCGAGACCAGCCTGAGCTACAAAGTGAGCTCACTTGAACTGCATAGTGAGACCCTGTCTCAAAAAGACAAAAAAAAAAAAATGAAGGTAGTAACTTAGCTCAAACGTCCCTTCCAGGACCCCTCCCGGGACACTGTCCGCAGCTGGCTGCATTTCTCTTTGGTGAGCTCCTTCATGTACAATCTAGTGTGAAAGCAAACATCCACAGATAAATAAATAAATGAAGCAGTAAAATGAAGAGCAGCACCATTCAGCATCTATGTCCCAGTTCCTTTGGCCGCATCAAGCCCAGCTTGTGTAGCACTGTGCTCCTGGTGCCTCGCACTTCTATACAATAAGTGCCCAATGCTACTGATTGAATCAATGAATCAGCGCAAACTGGTCCCCCAAAGACATCCACCTTGTGGTCCTTCACTAGAATGTGCCAGTCTGGTGAGTAGGAACCACCCAACAGCGAGGAAGCGCAAGGTGTCTGTGGATGACTGGTCTGTAGGCTAGTCAATTAAGCGGGAAGCCCTGCCCAGATGTGGACAGTACCAACCAATAAGCTTATAGCCTGGATGGAATACAAAGGGAAAGAAGAAGGAAGGGTTTTCCTATTTTTAGGGGGAACTCTGTTTCCTGCCACTGTGGAGACTGGCCTCCAAGTCCTTCAGGCTTCCAGCAAAGACTCCTAAGCCTTCTAACACAGACTCTGGCTTTCTGGCACAGAGTCACCCCAGTGACTGCTGTGAGCTTCAGTTGTTTGTGGATTCTCCATCTTGCCAGCCTGTAGGATACCATTTTGGAGTCCTTGCCTCTGCCCCGGCTGACAGCCATTGGGCCACTTCCCCTTCTGGTCCTGTGAGTTCATCTAACAAGATCCTTGTAAAGTCATACAGTTATTTATTTATTTATTTGTACTTTTTTGGCAGAACCGGGGATTGAACTCAGGCCCTTGCCCTTGCCAGAGAAGCACTTATTCCACTGAACCATCTCCCTGGCCCTGGAAAGTCATACAAATGTTTATGTGGAATATGATCCCCTTGCGAATTTCAATGGGCACAGCCCAATCTCCATGCTCTATTGTGAAGAGGAAACATGGGACCTAAAGAAAGGAGGGGAATGAATTCGCCAAAAAACACGAGGGGGGTGTGTCATCCAAGGCCATTTGCAGCACATTCTCAGCTCTTGAGGAAATGTTTACACAAGCGACTTCCTTAGCAGAGCAACCTGGTGGAAGTGGCATTCATCTTTGCCCTAGGGACCACGTTTGTCATTTTGTGGAGGGGCCAGTTGGGTCTCAGAGAAGAGACCTTTCAGGGCACCCAGCTGACCAAAGCAAGTGTCCTGCACCCAAGGGTTCAGTTCCATGGCAATTCCCCACTACACAGAAGAGTACCTGGTGGCCCCCACTACTGCATGAGAGACAAAGTGGCCTGGGGCTCAAGCCTTTGTTGCACATGGCCTTAGGCAAGTCTCGGAGGCCTTGAGAAGAAGCTGGGGAAGAGAAATAATTCACAGCATAATTCACTACTGCACATATGCACACATGTCAAAGCACCCCCCCCCACAAGATGCCATTGTTTTAACTCCCTATTGAAATACCTTCCACGAATATACATAAAGAAAGAAGGGGAATGAACTCACCAAACGTGAGGGAGGTGTGTCATCCAAGGCCCCTGATTTCAGGCTGTTCAGCCCTTGCTAACTCAATTGTGGCCCCTCTCCCTTTAAACTTCCAGGTCCCTTTCCGGGAAGCCCTCTGGGATTTCCACTCGCTTGAAATCCTCTGTGATAAGAAAGACCTAAGCACGCTCCCACTCCTCGCTCTGGTCACAAGTTCACATAGCCAGCAACTTCCAACATTCACTCATCCGACCAACGCAGACCTTTGTTTACTAATGACACGGCTGCATGGTAGGTGTGTTAGGTGATATATTGTATCAACTTGGCTGAATGAGCTCTGCAGCTCCGGGTGGGCAGGGCCCAGGAACTGAGGAAGGCTTCCTGTCGTCCTGGCCCACTTCTGTTGAGAAGTTCCAGTCTTCTGAGGAGCTTGACCTTCGCAGACTCACCACTTTGGAAGAACTCCATCTCCATGAACTGCTGTTACTTGCCTTGGGGCTCGTGGAATATGGACTGAACCCTCCAGTAACTGTGAGCTCAATAAACCTTTCCTTCCTTCATTTACAATGTCAGGTATTTGTCCCAGGAACAAGCAAAAAGTAACTAACTAAGGCAGTAGGTGTAACCATCTCCCTCAAAAAACTGAAGACCAATTGGGAAGGCCTTCTCCTCAGAGCTCTGAGAGAAGAGTGCTAAAAAGCAAGTTGCCTCGGTTAATGCTGGCTGTGGTAACAAGCATCCCTGAGTGTGGAGGCTGTTTCTTATTTGGTTTTTTTTTTTTTTTTTTTTTTTTTTTTTTTTTTTTTTTTTTTTTGGTTTTTTGTCTCTTTGAGACAGGGTCTCACTATGCACTTCAGGCTGGCCCTAAGCTCACTTTGTAGCTCAGGCTGGTCTCGAACTCACAACAGTCCTCCTGCCTCAGCCTCCCGAGTGCTGGGATTACAGGCCTGAGCCACCACATCTGGCTGTTTCTTATTTGTGCGACTATTTGTGCGATGGCCCAGCACCAGTGTGAGATGGTAGGGATGGTCACTAAAGGCATCAGGGTCAGGCAGCAGGGCCAGCCCAGGGAAGGCTCCAACACAGCTCACCAGGCAGAGCCAACCAGGGTCTTCTACGTGGCAGCACGTAGTGTTCTAAGAGGACAGCAAGGTGCATGGGTTGGAGTCTCACCTTCCTCACAGCTAGGTGACCCTGCACCATGGTTCCTCCCTTCAACAGCTGCATGTGGACTGAACCCCCTGAAGCCAGGAGCCCACTACACTTCTACTTTCGTTTGTGAGGTTTGGTGCTATGTTCCCGTCATGGGGAAGCCCACCAGCCAGAAGCTGCTGACTTCCCCAGGTGGAAGTAACCGTGCCCATGCCAAACGGGGCCACAGGGTCCCATCTGTGGCCCAGCACCCCCGTGCAGAGTTCCTGAGATATCCAAGCCTTACTCCCTCACTTCCACTAAACTCGCTGTTTGACCCCAGCATCTCTGCCCCTCAATCTCAGAGGAGCAGAAGGAAAACACAGCTTTCAGCTGGGCATGGTGGTGCATGCCTGTAATCCCAGCACTTAGGAGGCTGAGGTGGGAGGATTGTTGTGAGTTCAAGACCAGCCTGAGCTACAAAGTGAGCTTAGGGCCAGCCTGAACTGCATAGTGAGACCCTGTCTCAAAAAGGAAAAAAAAAAAAAGAAAAGAAAACATAGCTTCCAGGCAGATCCCAGAGCAATTCTGAGAGCAGGCCCAGGAGCTATGTCTCAAGCCTCCTCCAGCTCCAGGCTGGCCCGGGCTTCTGGGAACAGAGGCTGGTAGGAGGCAGAGGAGTCAACAGTGGGAGATGAGGACCCATGTTGGTCCAGAACCAAGGCCAGAGAGGGCACTCAGCTTCCAAACTTTCGAGGCTTGGGGGAAGGGGTATCCAGAACAGGCCCAACCAGAGCAGTGAGGAGTGGCTCCAGGTGGGGGCAAACCTGCTGGCAGCCCAGCCACTGCGTGCAGTTCTCCTGCTTGCCGCACACAAGCAAAGCAGGAGAGTGCCCTCCCAGGGGGTCTGATCACTACCCGCTACTGAGTTCCCCGCGATGCTGACTGCTCTTCTGGAAGGGGCCGGCTGCCAGGTCACAGTGTCTGTTGCACCTTGCCAGGCAAGCCCACCCCTAGTTTTGTTTTATTTTTTTTTTGTCTTTTTGAGACAGGGCCTCACTATGCAGTTCAGGTTGGCCTTAAGCCCACTTTGTAGCTCAGGCTGGTCTCAAACTCACAACAATCCTCCTGCCTCAGCCTCCCGAGTGCTGGGATTACAGGCATGCGCCACCACGCCCAGCTCTACCCCAGTTTTGTGTGTGTGTGTGTGTGTGTGTGTGTGTGTGAGAGAGAGAGAGAGAGAGAGAGAGAGAGAGAGAGTCTCACTGTGTGCCCCAGCCTGGCCTCCAACTCAGGGTGATCATCCTGCCTCAGGCTCCTGAGTGCTTACATTGCAGGTGTGGCCACTGCACCCTGCATCGTGCCCCCTGGTCCTCAGCTTCCAAGGGCTTCCCACAGGATGCCCCGTGCAGCCCCTGGCAGCTCCCACAGGCTGGTGCTCGGTCCTTTCCAGAGGGTGATTCTGCGTGAATGGGCGGAGTGGCATCCAGCCAGCCTTCATGGACAACAGCGTTCGTAATGGTGCTGAGCAGATGCAAGCACCCAGAGGCCAACACCTGGGGTGGCTTTTTGCAAGCAAGAAGAGCCACACAGGGGTGCCCAACACAGGGATAGGCATGGCAGGGGCTCTGGGGTCTAACTCCCTGGTTCTGGGGCAAAGCAGTTTGCCTACCTGGCAGGAAGCAAACTAGAGGCTGTATTGCCTGGAACCTGGAGTCCACACCACATCTGACAAAGCAGTGGCCGTTGTGGAGAGCAGAGCTGTGGCTGGCACCCTGGCAGGAACTCTGGACCCACGAGGTGCTCTTCTCCTTGCTCAAGTGGCAGAGATTTGGGCTCCTACCTGACAAGCTCATTTTAGGTCAAGCTTTGTGCCTGGCTTGAAAATAAAGACAAGAAGCCCCTGATTTTCCCCACAGAGCCCAAGCCACTGCAGCTGTGTCCATTGTTCTCAGCCCCCTTCTTGGGTCCCAGGCTCCCCGTGGGCTGCTAGGTGCCTGCCTCAACATGCGAGCTGCATGACTCTTGCTGGTGGCTGGTGCAGCCCACAGCGAGCTGGTCCCAGAACCTGCACCTGTCCAGCACAGCTCCTCTTCACTGGGACCATGAACGTCCTGTGAGGTGCAAGGGAGCACCCATCTCAAGTGTCTTATTCTTTGCGCCCCTGAAAGTCATAAAAACTAGTTGACCTTCAGAAACCCTGGTGATTGGAAAACAGAGAATGTTTAAGTTAAGAATCACAACAAGAGACACACGGCCAGGAATTCCTCACAATCCCCCTCTCCTTGCACATGCTCATCCCATCGTCCTTGCCACTTCCCGCAGCAGCTCTGGAATCCTCTTTCCTGAGGGTCTCTTCCAGATGTGATTAGAAACATAGTGAAGGCTGTTGCTGAACGCCCTCCCACGTGTCAGCCCCCAGAGTCATGGTGCTGTGTCTTCACCCACCTTGGCCACTGGATCTGGTACTGCGTGGCTTCTGGCCCCTCCCCCAAATCAGAATGACTGTGAAGGGTGGGGGCGTTAGCTCAGTGGCACAGTGCCTGCCTAGTGAGTATAAGGTCCTGAGTTCAATTCCCAGTCCCCACCCCCCAAAACAAAGACCAAGAAAGGGCAATGTTTTGAGTCCATTCAGGACATTGAAGGGCTGGGGAGATGGCTCAGCAGAATAAGCACTTCTCTGGCAAGTGCAAGGGCCTGAGTTCAATCCCCAGTTCCACCAAAAAAAAAAAGGACATTGAGGCAGCCAGGATAGTGGAGCTAAAGACCCCCAGGAAAAAGGACTCCAGAGCTGCTGCAGGGAGTGGCAAGGATGATGGGAGGAGTATGCTCAAAATGAGAGAATTGTGAGGGGGAAAATGTCTTTTACTGTGATGTTTTAAAAATGCAAGCCACCATATTTTCAGTCACGCCCATCTTTGCTGCGGAGCCTCACAGCACTGTGGATACTTGTCTCGCTGTCTGCAACCCAGCCCCGCCCTGTGCGGGGTGCTGAGGCCCCACCTTCCCAGCAGGCATTGCGGTCAGCCCCCCACCCCCCTGGCCGTGTCTCTGTCAGTGTGGATTTCAGCGCTCAGCTCCTCCTTCCGTGGACTCAGCTCGTCTGGTGTGGATTCTGCAAGCAGGCAGTTTCAGAACAATGTGAAATCAGCGCTTCACCAGGACGCTGCGCGCTGCTGTCTCCTAGCCCGGGCTCTGCTCTTCCGGGATGCAGGACAGAGGACACATGAATGTTAAACAAGTACCGCAGACAAAGCTGCCACTGTGTCCGTGAATTTCTACAAGCTCAGCTGGAGCTGCAGCAGCTAGGACTGAGTGCCTGAGTCCTACACGGTGACGCCATCTATGACAGGACCATGAGGGTGGGCAGAGAAGAGACCTGGCTACTCAGTCCAGGGGTACAAGCTGCAAACTCCAAGAAGGGACCTCGGCATTGCTGGGTGTGGTGGTGCACACAATATGGGCAGCCTTGGCACCCCGGGGGCTGAGGCAGGAGGATCACCATGAGTTTGAGTTTGCCTGGGATACACCTGCAAGCAGGCAAACAAACAATACCAATGATACCCACTCCCTTCTGTTGTTGAGGTGATTAGAAAAGAAACATTGCCCTGAATAAGGACAGGTATACAGTGGGCGCTCAGTAAATGCAGCCTGCTTTTCTTTCTTCCTTTCTCTCCTTCTTTTCTTTCCAGTATTGGGGTTGAACCCAGGGTTTTCTCATTGAACCACATTTTCAGCCTCAATTCGTTAATTAATTAGTTGGGTTTTTGAGGTAGGGTCTCGCTATGTTGCCAAGTTCCTCAGGCTGGACTGAACCAGTGATTTTCCTGCCTCAGCCTGCCAGAGCTCTGGAATGCCAGAGGTGTATCACCTGCTTCTTGGCGGGGATGGGGGTGGGGGATTGTTGCGTTCCTGGGCTCCTTCTTCAGCTTAAGAGGTAGTTTGGGAAGAGAAGGGAGAGATGCAGAAAATCTCCCAAAGTCCTCAGAGCGGGCCGCCAGGGAGGTACAGAGCTGAGTACAGGAGGAGGGTGGAGACCAGGCGGGCAGGGGCCTCCAAAGGGCGGGAGGCCCACGCTGATTCTGTCTGCCTCGGTTTCCCCTGGGTCCTTGGTTTTGTCTGGGACAAGAAGGAAGCTGTGTCCCAGGTCGTCTCGTGGATAGGAGTCCCAGGTGGGCAGAGCCCGGCGTGTGTCCGTCTGCCCAGGGTCACCATTTGCTTGGCCTCAGTCCCAGGAGACGCCACGCAACATTCCTGCACCTCTGGGACGCACCCTGCACTGCCCCAGCTCCTGATCCTGCCCAGTTAGTTTCCACCTAAAACAAAAGCAGTTGCTGGGACCTTGAAGGGGCAGGAAGGCTCTGTGGCAGCTGCGGGAGGTGAAGGCCATGAAAAGCAGCCTGCAGGAAGTGTCGCCGCGGCATGCCTCAGCCCAGCACCAGCACTCGCGGGCCAGGCTGCTGCCTCCTCAGGTCTGGGGAATGTGTCAAGAATCAGTGTCACCCGGGAGGCTGCAGGGCTGGCTCAGGGGACTTCCCAGCTACTCCGGAAGGAAGGCAAGTTGTATTAGAAAAGGGAAATGTTCCTCGGCCCTTAGATGTTGAGCAACTAAAAATAAACTAATAGGCCTTAAATTAACTTTTTCTTTCTTTTAACCCAACCCCCAGGATCCCACCAAGACTTCTTTTCAACTTGAAGGAAAAGCATTTATTATCTGAGAGTGACACGCAGGAAATTAGACTTATAAATTGTGCTTAAAATGTTATAGTTTCCAACTTTCTTTAATGCTAATCTTCACGCTAATAGGTTGTGAGATACGTGTTTTGACGTGAGTGGTTTTTTCCTTTCTAATTAATTCTCCGTTGCAGCACAGGAAGCATTTGTGGTGGAGGAATTCCAGGAGCATTTGGCGCTGCTGGAGGAATCTGACAGAAACAAACTCCTATCAGGCCTGAGGCAGCCATGTTGGCAGAGAAGCTTCTAGAAGGACTCTTCTCCCTCACTGTTAATTTGGCTCAAGTAGAGTCAAAAGCCTCCACTGGGAAATGGAAAATAAAGGCCCACATTGGCACGCTGACCTCCACTCATTTCCACAGTCCTGGCCTTACCCCCTTCTAAAATATGGACTTCTTGTTCCTTCTGAAAACCCCTGTTCTCAGGTTTTTCCCATGTGTCTCAGACCCAGCCACCCAGTTTTAGCCATGCCCCTCCCCGCCTGGAGTCGCCCTGTGACTCCACATTTTCGCGTAGCTGCAGTCCACGCTGAGCTCCTTCAGCACTGGCGCACTTCAGTCTCCACAGCTGCTTTCCACAGCTCACCTCCAGCATCTGCCTCACCGCCCCTGTCTGGATGCGTAGGACCACGTAGTGCCAGGGGCAGCCGTGCAACCGGTGTAGCCCAAGGAGAGAACTGAAGCGTACTTATCCCTTTAAGGTGAGACATACCAGGGCACAGTGGCTTTGGTTGTCATGCGTGCTAGCGTTCCTTAGCTGTGACATAATACTTGGGGGAAACAACACAGAGGAGGAAAGGCTGATGGCTTGGTCCGCGGTCAGCGGGATCTGTGGTGTCTGGGCCGGGAACCTCATGGCAGAAGGGCAGGGCACAGCACAGCTGCTTACTCATGACAGCCAAGAAGCAGGAAAGAGGGAGCACTGCAGAGAGGCAGGGCCCAGGATGAGACACCGCCCGGGCTCACACCCGCCCAGTCCCTCCACCAGCCTGTGCTGCCGGGCACTCCCTGTGGTGGTGAGGACCCTCGTGAGCCAGGCGCCCTCTGTTAGCCTCAATCTGAACACAGGAGACTCGGCAGACGCCTGATCCAGCTGCACCCCACATGTAGAGATGGCGGACATGGTAGTCAGGTGATCATGGGGGCACGTGCCCGTGTTCCAGCCCTCTGGGAGGCTGAGGCAAGAGGATTCCAAGTTGGAGCTCAGCCTGAGCAACTTAGCAAATCCTGGGTCAAAATAAAAATAATAAGGGCTGGGGATGGAGGTTGGTTGCAGAAGAGACCATCTGCCCCTCTAGCCACCACTGTGAACCCTAAGAATGCAGCCCTTCTGCCCCCCCCCCCCCCGCAGGACTCCGCAGGGCAATGTCCATATCTCCTTAATTGGGAGAAGGAGGCGGAGACGGCGCCCACCACAAGCCAATGGCCGCACTCCCAGCTTCGCTCCGTCCTGGGAGGCCTCTGGGCACTCGCTCATTGCCCCGACTGTACTCTTGCAGGTTACTAAGAAGAGAAGAAGCCAGCGTCACCCATCCCATGCCCTGGGCTCCAACGCAGGCCAGGGCTGGCACACCCACCCTGTCTCTCTGGACTCTGCTCACAGTTGAGGCCTCAGCACATTAAAAGTTCTTGCTGTCATTTTCATTGTCATATTGGGGGTTGAACCAGGGCTTTTGCACTGAGCTCATTCTCAACATTGTTTTTATTTTGAAGCAGGGTCTTTCTAAGTTTCTAAATTGCCCAGGCTAAGTAAGCAAAAGCTTGGAGTCTTCCTGCCTCAGCCTCCAAGAGTTCTATGAATCATTTTTGCCATCTTTTGTTTTGTCCTGAGACAGGCTCTCGCCAAGTAACCCAGGCTAGCCTCAGAGATTCCCCTGCTGCAGCCTCCAATCTGAGGATGCCAGCAGGCTCCCACCCTGATCTATTTCACCAAAACAGGCAGATCTCTGGGCAGTTGTGTGTGACAGGTACCACTAGCCCAGAGTGGCCCTTGCCCAAAAGGCTCTGGCCCCTTCTCCTGTTTACGACCCGAGAGTGCGTCTCTCTGCCCCTTCTCTGGCTGACATGGTGACACACCTGAGTCACCTGCTGAGTGCCTGGTGTCAGAAGGAGATGTGACACCACGCCCTGGAGTGTGGCTGAGCCAGGCTTCATCTCCCAGGAGGGAGGCACAAGGGGGATGTCAGGGGTACACCAAGCACCTCAGCAGTCTTTCTGACCTCTCCCAAGGGGCAAAGGGTCCCCAGGCCAAGGCTGTGTGGCCTCATGACCCTGCTGGGCCTCTCTGAACCTGCTGCTCTCGTTCTCCTTGCTCACACTAAAGGCAAGGCAGTAGCACCAGAGCCATGCAGGCCAGAGAGGGGCATGGAGGAGGCTGCAAGGGACATGGCCATGAAGCCTGGGGTGGCGAATGACAGGGACAGCAGACTGCAGTAGCCTCGGGTCTGTCTCCCTCAAGGACACCACGCGAACACACAGTACTTGTGATCACACCAGTGAGGAGGTGTCACTGTCCCATCTTGCTGTAGAGAAAACCAGACCAGAAGAGCTGCTGGAAGCCAGGCAGTGTTGCAGATGCCTGGAAGCAGAGTCTCAGGAGGCTGAGTCAGGAAGGTGGCGGCTCTGCCTGGCCAAAACAGCATGGAAAATGTCTGGGCGTGTAATTCAGTGCAGAAGCCTTGAGTGCAATCCCCAGGACTAGAACGAAACAGGGAGAAAAGCAGGGTGTGCCCAAAGCTGCCTCCTGCCCCTGGCTTGCTCTCTGGCAACTGCAGGAGAAAGGCCCATGATAGAGGTCCTGAGTGGCTTGCATGGGCACAACTGGAGGAGCCGACAGGTGTTGCACCTGGCTCTCTGCACTTGTTCTCTGGAGCGAGTCCTTTCTCCCCAAGCTCACAGAGGCGGAGGCCTGCTCCCTTCTCGCCTGCAGTCTACAATGGTGGGGACGCCTGCAGATGACACGGTAGCAGCCATGTGATGAGGCCGGTGCAGGAGGGGACGCTGGCGACGTGTGTGATGTAGCTGATTTCTATCAGCGAGACCTGGACAGAGCCTCGGCACATCCAGGCTGTTCAGTGAGTGTTGTGCTGGCTGGGATCGGTGCATCAAGGAGTAGAGACCCAGCACACTCTCACACTAAAATCACCCCAGAATGCAAAGGTTTTCACCTTTGTCTCAGACCTCGACAAGTCATGGCCAGTTAGAGGTTGACAACCATTTTTTTCCTTTTTGCTGTACTAAGAATCAAGCCCAGGGCTTCACACCAAGCTGTATCCCCAGTGCTTTTTTAAAAATCTAAATTTAAAACAGGGTCTCATGAAGTCTCTAAGTCAACATGCGCCCTCCTGCCTCAGCCTCCCAGAGTGCTAGGGTCACAGTCTCTGGAGGACATGGACTATTCAAGGCTGTGCATCTCTGGTCTGTGTTGCTCTCGGGCTGCTGAAGACAAGTGTGCCACGGCTGGGCTCTATCACTTGCAGAATGAATGGGAGACAAGGTGGCCCGGTGGGATTCCCTGGCATCAAGCTCTGGTCTGAGGGACAGCAAGGCCACAGCGGCACTGAGCATGGCACTGGCTACCAAGGGAACCCGGGGCGCCACACGGGCCTCTAGCTTCCTTCCTGGGGCCTTTCAGAGAGCACAGCCCAGCCATGCAGTGACAAAGGCCCCTTTGAGGTCCCAGAGAGTGGCATCCGGCAGGGGCGGTGGTGATGGATGACCGGCCAGCGCAGGGCTATTCCAGGGCCTCCTGCCTGGAGGCTGATCCCTGGGGCACGGGGGCCAATGACCTGGAAACAAATGAAGGCTTTGGCCTTCCGATAATGTCCAGTGGTCCGACTCTGCAATCTGGAGCCAGTGGCTATGAGGGAGACGGATGCGTCCTCAGTCTAAGACAGACTCCGAGGGAGTGGGCCCAGCCAGGCTGCCCTTGATACAGCTATTAGTTTTTTGGGTTTTTTTTTTTTTTGTCTTTTTGAGACAGGGTCTCACTACACAGTTCAGGCTGGCCTTAAGCTCACTTTGTAGCTCAGGCTGGTCTTGAACTCACAACAATCCTCCTGCCTCAGCCTCCCGAGTGCTGGAATTACAGGCCTGCGCCACCACGCCAGGCCGAGATGCAGCTATTGTTGAGTACCAGGTAGTGGGTAGGGGTGCTGAGAACCCCAACATCCTCACACCCAGTCCATATGCTGCACTTGAGGGTCCCAGCTGAGCCCCTGGCTCTTTGGTGCCCACCTACCACCACCTGGCTGCCAGTTATGCTGCCTACCACCTGGCCCAGGGATTTGGACATTTGGAATTTACCTGTGGATAATGACACTGTCCCTAGGATGCCCCCTGCTGGCTCCAAGTGCCCTTGAGGCAACAAGTGGTCATGTGTATGCCCAGAAACTTAAGTATTCTACGGATAGAGGGGTGGGTGGACAGATGGGTGAATGAAGGGTAGCTGGAGAATGGATGGATAGATGCTGGATGGATGGGTAGATCAAAGAATGCATGAATGTATGTATGTACGTGTGCGTGTGTGAACGTGTGTATGGATAGGTAGATGATGGATGACAGATGAACACCACGTGTGTATATGGAGTGATGGATGGACTGTGCATGCATGGATGGATGGATGGTGGATGGTGGATGATGGGTGGATGTTACTGGATAAATGACAGGTAAATGATAGATGGATAGTGATGGATGTGGAGGAACTGGATTGAAGGAAGTCTGTGCCCACACAGACTCTACAAGGATAAAAGAAAGCTGACAGCAGCATCCTTACTTTACTTGTTAATTTGCTCATTCTATCTGACTCAGTGGAGTAAGCACTACCCTGGCAAGCGCAAGGGCCTGAGTTCAATCCCCAGCTCTGCAAAGAAGAAAGAAAGAAAGAAAGAAAGAAAGAAAGAAGAAAGAAAGAAAGAAAGAAAGAAAGAAAGAAAGAAAGAAAGAAAGAAAGAAAGAAAGAAAGAAAGAAAGAGTTTCCTCTGTCTCTGTCTGTCTGTCTTGCCCCCCCTCCCCAGGATCGAACCCAAGGCCTTTGCATTGCACTGAGGTCCAACTTCAGCCCCTTTTCTTCTCTGTTTTCAGTTTTTATTTTGAGACAGGATCTTGTTAGGGCACTAGGTCACCAGGCTGGGCTCAGACTGGCAGTCCTCCTGCCTCAGCCTCCCAGATGTGGGGCATGTGCACCACATCCCACCTGCTCGTGTGTTACGTCTCAGCAAGAGTCCCGTTCCCAGGCACCTTCCCTCACAGACCTGCTCTTCTCCTGTCACGATCTATGGCCTGACAGATCTACCCTGGCCTTTGGAGAGCAGCCCCCGACTCTCCCCAGGGAGCACACCAAGCGTCAGGTTCTATGAGAAATCGTTGGACTGAAGCCCAGGAGCAGCCGGGGTCTCAGCTGCGCTCCTGGCCCCAGCTGAGCAGCCCATCTTGCAGCTCCTGTGAGGTCTACACTTGGCTGGGGGAGCCACTCCCGAGTCAGCTGGCGAGAGCCACCCTGCGGACCCCACTGGGGGCGGAGGACACAGACTCCCAGGCGGATACCTAACGGAGTGACTGGCCAGCTGTGCAGCCCTGGAAAGCCCTCGGCCTGCCTGCATCTGGCCTCAGCACCACAGCAGGTGGGTGAAGCGGATCTGGGGTTTTTTTCTTTTGTTTTGTTTTTGCGGAGCCCGAGATCGAACTCAGGTCCTTACCAGGGAAGTGTTTATTACAGTGAGGCATCTCCCTGGCCCTGGATCTGTTTGTTTACTGCAGATGCAGAAGCTCTGTGTACTGAGTGCAGCAGTAGCTTTGCAGGGCCAGGAGCTCCTGTGATGGCACTGGACACTGCAAGAGGACACCCTCCCACTGACGTGGGACCAGGTGTCACCACGTGTGTGTGTCCCAAAGCCCTGACCTGCCCTGTACCCCCCACATGTGGAGAGCAGGTGCTCAAAGGGCAGCCGTGGTTCTGGTGAGGACCGGGCCCACCCTGAGAGGCGTGTGGCCAACGCGGTGATCATGTCGTCCAGCCCAGGAGGCTACGTGTACATGTGGCTTCTGTTCTCCAACAGTGGCATGTGGTTTGAGTTTGAACGTTTACTTCTCCAAGTGTAATGAGCTCTAAAAGTGATCGTGTGGAAGGCAGAGCTGGCTGCAAGGGCTCTGGGCGGTAGAGAGGCCATCTCGCCAGATGTGCCCAGGCCTGGTCCCCTGCACCCGCCAGGCAGCGCTGGGGTGGGCCCTGGGAATTGTGCACACGGGCCAGGCCTTGGCGGCCTTGAGCGTCCTGAGTGCCCACCTGCCCTGCAGCCCACCCTGCCCAGGACCCCTGCCCAGGTCAGGCATGCCATGGGTGCTGGTGCTGAAGCACGGGTGATACCTGGAATGCAGCTGAGAGTGCTGTGTGCAGGTCGCAGGCACTGCGCTTATGTGTCTCCTGTTACACATGTCTCACACACATGTGCCCTCACACCTGCCCCTAGGAAGCTGGAGAGGGGACAGTTTCCACACAGCTGGAAGCAGCATCAGGCATCAGGCCAAGCGCGCAGCGCTTCAAGCCCAGCAGAGAGCGCTTTTGTAGGCCCAGGCCCCCACCCCTTGAGACAGACACTCTGCCAACAGGGGCGACTGCTGCCAGGACAAACTCATGGCTCCTAAGCAGCCCTGGAGGGCAGGAAGGCTGGGCAGCACAGCCACGTGGAAGGTAACGGTCCTGCCCACTATGTCCCTTGCCACCTGGGTTTTGGTGAGCTTAGAATCAGAGATGGGGGAATGCCTGTCTGTAGGAGACACTTCCTGGTCCTTGTCTCAGTCCAAGAAACCAATATTTGTAATCCCACAGTTACGTTATCGGAATCCCATCAAGCTGATTCCAATCTACCACTTTCCATGCAACCCACAGTGAAAATGAGGACACTAAATTATATTTTTAATCATCAGGGAGTTGAGGGGCTCTAAGTCCTGCCATGACATGGCTTTCCAGAACCAAGACAGCAACCCAGGGGCTCACCTGGTTTTTATTCAGTGGGGGAGTGGCTTGAGGAGGATTGAATGAGAATTGTGGGAAGCAGGTGACTACTGTGAGCTGAGCTATGTGTGGGGCCTACATTTACCTCTGCCTTATGCAGAGAGGATATGCAGAGAGAGTAATCTGCATTATAGAGTATTTAATGTTTTGGGAAGTCTAGGGCTTTAGCTTTGATGTAGTCTTTCAAGCCCCAGGAAGTCATAGCCTATGTCTCGAGGCTTGATCCCAGCTGGCAGTGCAGAACATTAGCTCTACCATCCTGTCTCCACCCATCTCACATTAAGGAGCAGCAGGCTTACCAGGGAAACACGCATGCCACCTTCAAAGACTATCACCAGCACCTCAGCTAGACCAATACACATTGCTTAAGGCCAATTGAAGGATAAACAGAAGTCCTAGCCAGCTCTGTACATAACAATATCAGGAAACAGGATCAGACTCAGTCACAATGGAGACAGCTGCTCTTCTTTCAAGGAGAGCTGCTCAGGTGGCCCCCCCACACCTGTCCCAGCATTGGGGAGGCTGAGGCAGGAGGATCACAAGACTGAGCCCAACTTTGGCAATTTAGCGAGACCCCCTTCAAAACACAAACTTGAAAGGGCTGGGCTTGGATTTTGATGCTGGGTTCCAGCACTGGCTCTGCACAAGGCAGGCAGAAGGGAAGGAGGCAGTAGGGAGGGCACTGGAGGCTCTCGGCACTGGTGGCCAAGTGGGGCCATGAGGAGTCTCAGGCCTGGGCCCCACCCTCAGGTGCTGGCAGGCAGCAAGGGGTCCAAGGTCTTCAACCCCACCAGCCAAGCGCATCGTGGCCAGGACCTGAGCCCAGTGCCAGCGGGATGCAGGCCTTCCCAAGGGGTAAGCACTCCCTCCCTCTGGAGCAGGGCCCAGGGTCAGAGCAGCGCCCTATCCACAGCAAGGTGGGGCCACCTTAGGTGGGCACACAGGCCCAGAAATCTTGGCTGGCCTGGGGCACAGAGCAGCTGAGTGTGGGACCCAGGGCTAAGCCCGACGCTTGTGACATCATCTCTCCAGCCTTTTATTTGCTTAGTGGAAAAGCTAAGGCAAATATTTCTCTTTTGGAGATAATGGTCCCATTCAATCAGCTGTAGCTCCAGCCCAAGTCGGCAGTGTTGCTGACTTGCCCAGGCTGGGCTCAAACCTGTGATCCTCCTGCCTCAGCCTTCCCCAGGGCTGGGATGGGAGCCCCTGCACTGGCCACAATAGAGCTGATTTGTGTGTTTCCACAGGGTGAACCCATAAACCATAGGCGTAAGGACTGTGAGAAGGCGGGGTCCTGGTGAGGGCTGGAGCCCTCAGCTGTGCTCAGTGGTGCTGCAGGAGGGGGAACAGCGCTCCTGAGGAGCCTGGAGCACACAGCTAGGTGAGTAGCAGCCTGGCGGCGCCCACTCTGCAGTGGGGGACACACAAGCCACTCTGCCCACATCTCTAGCTCAAGAGTTTGACGGGGTCCTCGGTCCACCTTCCTCCACCTCCTTAGCAGCAGTAGACGTAGACAGCCTTTCCCAGTCCTTGTCACATCCCAGGAAGTGTATATTTGTAATCTCATGGAAAAGTTATTGGAATCTTAGTGAGCTAATTCCAGTCTACTACTTCCAGTACAACCACAGCACAAATAAAGGCACAATAATATATGCAAAATGGTGGGGAGCCCAGGGGGTGCTGAGCCCACCACAGTGCTGGCTGCCTGGAGCAGAGGTCTTGACTGCACAGGCCTGGACCCGGATTTTATTAATCTGTGAAGAAGGGAGTGGCTTGAGGGTGACTAGCTGTGAGAGTGGGGGGACGTGGACCAGTGCTGGGAGCTCGGCTAGGTAAAAGGCCCCAACCGGCGCTGTGTACGCGGAGAGAAGGACGTGCAGGAGGGCAGTCTCCACAACTGCGATGGTATCCAGTGTTTGGGGAGGGGTCCGAGTCCCAGGAAGCCATAGCCCCCACCGAGGCATGACCCCAGGGCCAGCAGGAGTCCTCGCATCTCACACAAGGGAAGGGTGGGGGCCCAGGAACCATTCCTGCTAACTTCAAAGACTGCCACCAGCACCCCACTAGATGGCCACTTAGCAACTTAGCAAGACCCCTCATCACAACGAAAACTAAGAGGGCTGCAGAGGGGCTCAGAGTAAAGGGCCTGGGCCCAGGCCTCCAACGCCCAAGGCTTGGTTCCTTCCCATGGGGCCACAGACCCTCTGCACTGGCTCTCCCAGCAGCTGCACACTCCTCTGCGGCCCAGCGGGCCTGTAGCAGCAGCACTGGGGTGGTCAGGGCCCGGTGTGGGGGTGGGCCGCAGCCGGAGACCTCCATGCCGGCTCGGCTATCTCATCATCTGTAAACAGCCCGGCCCTCACACCCGGGGTGACAGAGTGTTTGGACTCGGGGGGCCTCGGCCACTTTTGTGCTCTGAGCTGTTCGGAGGGGCTGCGAGGACCTCGCAGCCAGATAAGACGCAGCCGTCTTTTGGATTATGGATGGGGCCCGGCCGCGCAGCATAGAGGCCCGTGTGCAGTGAGTGGCTCAGAGCCACCTTCCCGGGATAGGCCTGGCCTCAGTTCCAAAGCCAGTGTCACCACAGAGGCCCAGACCAAAGGGTCCAGGGGCAATGGCCACCTCCACCCGCCAGCCACCTCCTATGACCACAGCAGGGGCCATGAGAGCTTGTGCCTGAGGGGGTCTCGTCCCCACAGTGCCTAGGGGCCGCTTCTAGACACAAAACACGGGGTCCTCGGCCTCCTCAGGCACCAGATCTGGCACCGTAACTGCTGGCTCCTCTGTCTCAGTGACCCGAGAGGCACCTTGAATCATCCACTCAGGACAGCGAGGCGGCCAGGACGGCTCAGCCCCAGGCCCTCCTCCTTCCCTCCCCACTCCTTTCTCCTCTCTGCTGATGTCCCCAGTGTCGCAGCCCTGCATCTTGGGTCCTATCCCAACAGTCCATGCTGCTGTGAGGGGCACACCTGGACGTGGCACTTTCTACAGCAGACGCCTGCTGCCCTCGCAGCTCAGGCTGGAAGTCAGGGCCCCTGCGCGGGCTCACACAGTGCCCGTCGAGGCCCCATCTGCTCCCACCCAGGTTCTGGTCCCTGCTGGCAGGAAGTGATTCCTCAGTGCTGCGCAGGTGCAGAGAGCCAGTCCTGGCAGCAGCCAGAGCCGGGGCCACAGCACAGAACTCCACATGGCACCTTCTGACGCACATTCACCTCTGGCCCTCAGCTTCTCACTCATACTGCACTAACCAGGGAGTTCAGTTTTGTGTTGTGGTGCCTTGCTTGCGTTAGTACTGGGTCTGAGCGCAGGGCCTCACACTGAGCCATGACCACGGCCCCTTTTAGTTTCTTATCTTAAGGCAGGGTCTCTTTAGTCACTGAATTGTTGGGCTGGGCTGGAACTAGAGATCCTCCTACTGCAGCCTCACAGTGCTGGGATCTCAGGTGTGTGCCACGGCACCCACGACACACAGCAGCTGGCACTGTTAAGGGCATGAGGGCTGCAATTTCTCCCCCCCCCAGCTGGGTTCCTTTGCCCTGGGTGTTAGGACTGTTCAGGGTGAGAGCCCAGAAGGAAGGGAGGCACCTCCTCTGCTCACAGGGAACAGACTGGGACTAAGTGATCCTCTGGTCAGCCGTGGTGGCACAGGCTTCTAAGTTCCAGCACTTGGAGGCTGAGACAGGAGGGGCTCCAGTTCAAAGTCAGCCTGAGCTGTATAGAAAGTTAGGCTGAGCTGGATTACACAGTGAGACCTTGTCTCAAAAAAGAAAAGGGAGAAGGAGAGCGAGAAAGGGTAGTAAAAGGGCAGGACCTGGATCATGGGCACTGAGAGAAAGCAGGTCCTGAGACCCCGGGTCACCTTCCTGCTGCCTGGATCCTTGAATGCCAACGGGCAAAGCAGGAACTGCGTTCTGTTTCTGGACAATCCCCCATCATCACCTGGTGTGGAGGACACCTGAGCAGCTTTCTTGGAAAGAAGAGCAGCTGTCTCCTTTTTGACTGAGTCTGATCCTGTTTCCTCGTATTGTTATGTACAGAGCTGGCTAGGACTTCTGTATATCCTTCAATTGGCCTTAAGCAGTATGTATTGGTCTAGCTGAGGTGCTGGTGATAGTCTTTGAAGGTGGCATGCGTGTTTCCCTGGTAAGCCTGCTGCTCCTTAACGTGAGCCGGGTGGAGACAGGATGGTAGAGCTAATGCTCCGCGCTGCCAGCTGGGATAGAGCCTCAAGACAGAGGCTATGACTTCCTGGGGCTTGAAAGACTACATCAAAGCTGAAGCCCTAGCCGGGCGTGGTGGCGCATGCCTGTAATCCCAGCACTCGGGAGGCTGAGGCAGGAGGATTGTTGTGAGTTCAAGACCAGCCTGAGCTACAAAGTGAGCTTAAAGCCAGCCTGAACTGCATAGTGAGACCCTGTCTCAAAAAGACAAAAAAAAAAACAAAAAAAAAAAAAAAAAAAAAAAAAA